>PPHD01018007.1:1292-14773 GCA_002909625.1 Bambusicola thoracicus
CCCCCCCCCCCCCAACGCTACTTCTAAATAGCCAGCTGAAAAGCACTTCTGGGCTCTTTGGGTATGTGTCAGGACTGGAGGGCCCATAGGGGAAGAGGGCTAAGAACCAGATAACAGGAAGCTGGATCAAGTCAAGATTCTTAAGGGGGGCCTCCATCTCCATATGTGTTCCACCAAACATAATTGCTTTATTGCAGAGTGACTTCTGTAAATGACTAAGACCACCTGTGAGACAGTAGGTCAGAGAAAGCAATTTTGCAGTTTTTGTTTTCATTGGCAATTGCAGAAGGTTAAAGCACTTTATGACTTCATTCTAAATTTGCTATCAAAACAAGTTATTTTTGTACAGCTACCTTGGAAAAGTACCTTAGAAGAAAGCTTTTTCTGCACAGAAATTTCATAAAACCACATTACTTGCTACCTAATGAAAGAAAAGGATATGAGAACATACACTAAGCAGCCTTCACATACATGCTGTGAATGAGGCTCCAAGAGATGTTGCATAGCTGATCATACTCTTTCAGTTAATCAAACACTCTTAAATCAAATGCTTTGTTCATAAAAATATCTTTTTGAGTATGAACTTTAGGACCTACCAGCCAAGGAGATAATACTTTCCCTAGTGGCAAGAAAGTCTTGTCCAAGTCAATACAGAATACAGCAATCCTCAAAACTAAGCTACTCCTGTTCTGAGTCTGTGTCATGCAAGTGTTTAATCTCAGTATTTTATACTGACCATGAGCAAATATTTTTTCCCAGGTAGAGGTTTATAAGTATTTCTTATGGAAACCATTTCTCATTCTTCCTTACCTTCTAAAAGTCCCCTCAGAAGTCATGCAAGTAAGCAAGGACTTAAACTAGATGAAAAATGGTGCCTCAAAGATGTTTTAAAATGGACTTTCACAAAGTTTTTAGCAGAAGCAACATTATCACATTCGAAATGCAGTTTTGATTTGGTGATGTTTGCTCAAAAGGAAAAAATATTTTATAGCCTTTATGTCACTGAAATGAGTAGCAAATGTCTTATTTCTTTGAAGACTCTTACCTGCCACTCATACAGTCAGCAATATAGAAAAAAGATTTTTTGAGTGGCCCATTAGTCTTCCCCTTGCACATGGTAAAATCATATGTTTCTGTCAGATTCTGATCTCATTTGAGAACCTGATTAACCAATTTTTAGTATTAGATTTCAACAAGAATATAGGGTTCTGGGAGAAGAAGGAATAAGAAATGCAATGAACAGTGAGAATATTAGAAGCAACTCAGCAAGTAATGAAATGAGCTAAGCTTATCTATTGGTTATTCCATTACGTAGACATAGTGGTGATATAGCAACAAGCATCCAAACAAGAATAAAATAAAGCAAGATTAGCAGAAAAATATATTATATTAAATATTTAGAACTTTTATTCTTTTATTTAGAAATAAGAATTCATGTTTTAACTGTACCTGCAACACTTAAAAAAGCAAATAAATGAGGAATTAGACCAAGTTACTCTTTTTAATCCTCTAGACTATCAAAGATCATTTTCATCAGATAAAAATTTCCTTTCCAAGGCCTTGTCTTTAGGAGTACTAAAAGCACAGTTCTAAAACAAATTCATAGATATATGTCAACACCAAGCAAAATCCAAGTTAATCATTCTATGTCTTCTCCCTTTAATCCACTGATTTCACTAGTATTTTATTCCATTTGTAAAACCACGAGTAAGTTTATGTTAGCAGCCACACACTGGAAACAACCACTTTTGTTAGATCTGCAAACACATTTATCACCAGAATTATTTTCCACAAGATAAGCAAATAAATCTGAAAGACCACATTTACTTTTGTAAAGTACTCCAATGTCATTTGTACCTCAGATTCCATAAGACTGAGTAAATAGATTCTGTTCTTGACATGCACTGAACACTCATGAAGGAAATACTCCAATCGGGGTAAAAAGCACTGACTTATCAGAACATATCAGAACACAAATGAATAATTCTGCATTCTTTTCACAAGATTTACAAGGCAACAAGCAATCACTAAAGGAGGTCAGAATAGTTACTGAACATTTCAAGCCTACTATACCAACTCATTTTCACATATTGTAAAATTTTTTTTCCTGTGTTGACTGACTACTCTTTTCATTTGTCAAATTAGGTTCTGGTATCCTGTAATAAAACCTGACATAACTATATGACAGCATGTTGCTCTAAGTTTCATGCAGATCTTACAGTTTATCCAGACTTGCTGCAGCGAGCAATATGTCAAATGACATCACACAATATAATGCTGGCATCACAGAATTCAGGAATTCTTCTGTCTTACCTCTCTCATAAAAGAAAAGATATTACATTACCAAGAAAGAAAATGATACCCAAAATAAACAGAAGAAATACAAAATCTAGTCAGTAAAACAGGTTATTCTAAGTCCGCACTGGGAGTGAAACACATCAACACAGTGTTCCTATTACTCCATACTGTCTTCCTGAACAAAACTATCATGACTACCATAAGAAACTCGACTAGAGGTATCTGAAATTTCCAGCAACTCCCTTGCAGACAGCACGATCTAAAGCCTTCAGCTCAGAGGATTCACTTATTTAAAAGTACTACACTGCTCTGCAAGTCCTGCAGAGGTGAAAAAAACAACCAGCAGTTCCTTCATCATTCCAGGAGAAAAGCAAAAAAAAACTGAAGGTTGTCTTGTGTGCAATGGTTACTCATTCACCAACTGGCAGGTTTCATCAGAACACTGATGTTCAGCTGGGGAAAAAAAAATATTTCCCTATATGAAAATATTAGGAGCCTGTATTCTAATATCACAGTGCTTTGGTCAATCTGTCAGGATAGCTGGTTTCCTGAAAATCAGCACAGTACAGAGTTTTCCTGAAATCTAGTGGCTCAGAAATTACTAACAGATAATCAGTTTCAGTATCTCCTTTCTTTTCTGACTTTGCTTTTTAACCCTACACACCCATGCAATGGATTCACACTGCTTGCCAACTAATGCGAACCTTTGCCTGTAACAGATCTCAACACACCCTGCAGCTCATGTTAATGAGAAACATAAGTTTCAAATCAAGGCATCAAAAGAACAATTTTCACAGAACATTATCCTCTACGGGGTCTCTAACACAGCTTTCCCTCTGGGTTTCAATAACCTCAACTAAAGCAAAATTTCTCCAGTTCAACTTCAGGCAGGAGAAACATCACTATTTTGGACAAGCCTTTTAGATAACAGGCTAGTGAATCTCACATGACTCTATATCAGGACTTCTCCACTGACCAAGAGCTCTATGCCATCACATCCAATTTCCATGATCCCACCTAGAACAACTTAAAGGGCATCTGTGTTTCAACTGTGGCTTAATCCTCAAGTATGACTCAGAAGCCAAGAATGTCTCTTCTCTGTTTCTATTTCCTCCCTGATTTTGGCAGACCAGCACAGAGTCCCAAAAGAACAAGATCTACATATATATCATGTACTGCAGGGGTTCACCTGCACTCCCTTCACAGTAAATTCTGCAAAATGACTATAGGATTCAGGTGGGGAGCATGGTCTGCTTTTTAAAAATTAAAAAGCAAATCAAGGCAAAGAGGAATTTTTAAGGCTAAGGTCATGAGACAACTGGAAAGGGTTACAGAAAATTCTGGTGTTCACAAACAGTGCGGGTTGGTTCATGGTGGCATAACCACACAGCAGCTCACCACTTATAAAAGAACAATTGTAAGACTGCTGAAGTAGCTCAGAAAAAGAAAAAAAGCATTTGGAACCATCACCTATTTCCTGAATCTTCAAATATGCAGAAGCGTTGGTCAGTTCCAGATTAACGCCTTTGCTCATCTTACACACGCACAAGCAAAGTAATTAAAGATTGATCAAGAAATAATGAAGTCATTAGTATCTCTCATACGAAAGGTTTTCAGCATGAAACAACTTACAACAAGGGATCAAAGACAAAGGAAGTTGTGTTAGAAAGTGACTGCTTTGCAACTTACGTTTCCATTGGTTACCAGCTGGCTCATAAGAACTGCTAAATTTCCAGGCCTCTGAGGTATCTGGTAAGGAAAACTAGCCCCCTCAAAAGAAGTAATTTCAATGTTGTCTACCAGCAGCTGTTACTCAAGTGCTGTTCTCCTATTTCTGATTCTGACCAGTAAACCGTTGCATAAACCTGGACTGTTTCTTGTCCTTCATTCATCCCATCTGCAGAAATAAATTTGCTTGCTGTCAGTGATGAAAAACAGCAGAATCTCAAATACCTGGGATTTTATCATATTAGCGAGTTCCTGCCCTAACATATTCACCAAGGATCTCAGTTTGAGGTGATAAGTCATACAAATAGTTCTGTTCCTAACAGAATTATTTTGCTGAAAGTATTTTCAGTGCTGTGGAGAACTTGAAATGCTTTAGTAGCTGTTCAGGCTACACGCTTAGAAAACATCCAGTGTTAAGGAGTTTGATCCTGCATATTGAGGGAGTTACTGAGACCCAAAAAATGTTGAGTACGAAGTATCTGTGAACTACAGTACAAGCATCCTCCAATTCAAGAAACTACTGTGAAGAAGCAAGAATTACTTCTTTGCAATTTTATCACTACTTCACTTGACTTTCCTACCCTACTTTTAGTAAAGCTTGCCAAAGGATTCATACTTCAATTAGTATCGAATGAGGCTGTAACCATAATAAATATGGATCTAATTAGTGAACATAGTGCCAAGCTCCCCATGCTCACAGAGCATGATATCAGTGCAAAGGTTATATCCAGACATATATAGATACTTAAAAATGCCATTATAAAAATCAACATCAACCCTTAATTAGCATTTGTTCCATCTGTCACAGGCTTATCTCAGGAGACAAAGCCTTCTTTCTGTGAGCTCACCTTTTGACTGTGATCACACAGTCAGAAGTATTTCTAATTCGAACTCAACATGTGCAAGTTGTTATCTCCCACTTACTTGAAAAATCTAATCAGTACACTTATTCAAAACCTGCCCCTGTGAAGCTTCCCACTTACAAAGGCAAAGGCACAGCAAGTTTTGTGCAGCTCCAACAGAAATCTTGCTTTGAGGTTTCTGCTCATGGACCTGCAGTTTTGTCCCAGATTTCCCTCTCACACAGTACTACGTGTTGGACTCCCCAATTACATTCAGCTAGGCATTCAAAATAGTTTTGGTTGCTTTACAAAGTGCTTCCAACTGATGCTATGACCTGGTTTTATGAGTTTCTATTAAATTATGTTCTCCCAATTGGAGCTCCCCTTTTTAAATGCGATATTAGTATAAGATTGTGTTAACCTACATGTCTGACATAGAACTGTGTAAGAAAGGTACTGATGGTCTCAAGACAGACCTCACTTTGGTTCTGTTGAAGGATCCATGCAGATGTAGTCAGAAAATATTGTGTCCATTTAATATTGGAACAATTTCAGAGAAATTTACAACCTCAGTTCATAACTTACTGCAAACTCAGTGGATACACCCTGGTTTAGGGAATAATTGAAAGTATCACTGTTCAAACCCCAGAAAACATTAGATTGCTACTGTCATAAGAATGTCTCCAAATTCTACCTAGTGGACACTTTTTTCCACATCCACTGCAATTCCAATAAGTCTTAAGTAAATTTGTGATTTCTTTGAACACCTTGAATAACTGTAGTTACTTCTGGTAAACGCACAGAAAATTTAAAGGGTTAGCTGCACCTTGCTTACCAACAGAGTGGAACTGCACAGTACTAACAAAGGTCAAGCTTATCCTTCAATTATCAGTGTCTATACTTGCCTTATTATTTTACCTCTCTGTGATTAAATTCAGCTGGGCTACCATTTAACTCACAAAATTTGGGCATTTTCCTCCTATCGTGCAACATTCCCAAACGTCTCACTGCATCTTCTCAGGACTCTTTTTCTGAGTATTAGGACTAGTGATAACTTCGATAACTAGCTCTTATGTGACCTTCTTAAGAGAAAATGATTTTCTCTTGCTTCACAGGGCATAAACTGGATCACAAATAGAAGAATTAGCTACTTAAATTTTTTTTACTGCAGGTCCACAGGGACATTTAGGAATAAAACATCTGACCTGCCAATCTCCTACCCACTTAACAATAAGAAAAATAATCATGAGCATGAATTATTACCTAGATGAAGACTTAAGCATTATTTCATTTGTTGACTTAAGGCATACTCATGCTTCAACAGAAATTAATGGTAAACTCCCATTGAGTTCAGTGAGAGCAAGACTAAAAATCCCTGGTTTCTTTCCTCCCAACATCCTTCCTGGAGGAGCCAACAAATCATGCAAGTGTAATAACTATCTTTCTCTTAAAAATTGTTTTGAGAAAAAAAATGCACATAACTATTGAAGTATATTTTTTCCCCGTTCTTTGAGAAGGCTTCTGATCTTTACTTAGAAAAGTCAACAAAAGAAAAATTACAAAAACCAAGATACAAGCACAATAAATCCACAAAGCATGCCTTGGACTTAATTTGATGAAGCCAACATTTTGGTACACAGGATACTTCAAAAATCATGATAACTGATCTGAAAACTGCTTTCCTTTCTGTTCTCATGCCCCATTCCCTCCCTCCTTCCCAGAACAACCTATGTAAGTATGAAGGGGACTGCCAGTATGGAGTATACCCCAACCTTGGCATCTAGCAGCTGTGATTAATCACTTCACAGAGTCCTGTATGCCAGCTAGAAGCCAGTTGTGTTTCTTAAGCAAGTCAATCTGCTCAGCAGTTTTAAGTCATTACTCTGTTCAAAACAGTAGAAAAACAAATTCATTTGGATGAAATCTTGGTTAATGCATAATTTTTTTTTTAGTAGTTAGTAATAGAGTAGGAATTCTTTGCTGACATTACACTGTGCTGCTTGCAGACTCTCCAGAGCATTTTGATTAACAGAGGACAACACTTACTAGTGAAGCTTACCACAGGAATCTGTAATCAAAATATCTGCATTAGCAATATATACACAGTATATGGTTTCAGACTTGTTTTTCAGACAGTCAATATGATCAAAATATGAATTTAATATAAAGTAATGGGCACAGTACAATGAACAGTAAAATTAATTTAACTGTTGGCATTATAAGTCATAATCAAGCAGACTTCAATTTACTCTTGCAATCTGCTCTCACGCCCTATGTTCTACAGGGTATAAATTCAAGCATCAAACTGAGACACCAGCATCCCAAGCTCTCCACTGCGTATCAGTTCTATCAGTACAGTTAAAAACCATAGCCAGCCAACAAAAGGAAAGCAAACACCCCCCTGACAGAACTGAGCACAGCAGTGTGTCCTCACGGCCAAAAAGGCCACTGGTATCTTGGGGGTGCATTAAAAAGATCATGGCCAGCAGGTCGAGGGAGACTCCCCTGCTCTCTGCCCTGGTGAGTCCACATGTGGATACCATGTCCAGTTCTGGGCTACTCAGTTAGAAAACAAAGACAGGGAACTTCTAAAGAGAGCCTAGGGAGGGCAACAAAGATGACTGGGGTCCTGGAGCATTTCCTTTATGAGGAAAGGCTGAAAGACCT
Organism: Bambusicola thoracicus; assembly: GCA_002909625.1. Lineage (NCBI taxonomy): Eukaryota > Metazoa > Chordata > Aves > Galliformes > Phasianidae > Bambusicola > Bambusicola thoracicus. The sequence goes on from PPHD01018007.1 coordinate 8,828, forward strand.
GGGACTGTTCAGCCTGGACAAGCCTGAGAGGGAGTCTTATCAATGTTTATAAATTTCTAAAGGGTGGGTGTCAAGTGGATGGGGCCAAGATTTTTTTGGCCATGGCTGGCAACTGAACAAGGGGCAATAGACATATAAACATGAGGAAGAACCTCCCTGTGAGGGCGGCAGAGCACTCCAACAAGCTGCCCAGAGAGGTTGTAGAGTGTATTTCTCTGGAGATATTCAAAAACAGCCTGGAAGTTTTCCTGTGCAACCTACTGTAGGGAACCTGCTTCAGCAGGAAGGTTAGACTAGATCGTCTCTAGAGGTCCCTTCAAATTCCTGTGATTCTGCAATTTTGAGAGTCAGATTTGTGATTTAGTATTACCAAACACACTGCTAAACAAATATGACACCTTTTAACCCTAGGCTGAACTTCAGCCAAATGAGATCAGCAGGAAGTTGTTATTTATGTAATTATTTCATTTTAAAAAATAATGTGTCAATGAATTTCTCTGGCCAATTTGCTCATTATTGAGATTGCATATTCCTTTTTCCATCCCCAGGTAGTCCTATGAGCATAATTTTAGTGATTTGTGAGCATTTTGCATACTTAATCTGTCCCACAAGTCTAAGAATTTATCCACTCCATCCTTTGGATAAATTAAAAGGAAATAGTTTTAAAATAGACAGATCAAATATAAGAGTTAGATGAAAAATAAGGAAAAGCAATAAATATATATGCAAAGAAAGAGCACTGAAGAAACAAAGAAATCTGAAGGAAGAAAGAAGCCAACTGCGAACAAGTAATGATAAAGACAGTAAGAAGTATGATAAAGCAGAAGCTTGCTTCTTAAAAATTCATTCAACTCCCTCAACAATCTGTGGGAAGCAACTCTTGCTCTCAGAGAACATAGCCAGTACGAAGTACAAAAAGAAAACATACTTCAACTCACAGATCAAGGGGAAAGGATATGGTATATTGCACTTTTTTTTTAACTGCAGTGTGAAGGTATGTTCTCACCTAGACACATAGGAGCATGCAAAGCTGGTAACAAGAGAGTTCCTTGGTGCTTGACTCACTCCCTACAATGAGAAGTCTCTCTTCGTATATGGAAAGAAAAAACAAACCAGCCTTAAGGAGCCCAGAATGAAGAGGCTTTGTCTATGTGACAGAAACACTGCAATTTTATTTATTTTTTTCAATGTCATCCAAACCACAACCAGATTGCAGGGTAGATGTACTCCATCACAGACTGGAAGAGCTGCAGACTCAGGAAAGGCCCCTTCAAACCTAACTACCAATCTCACTTCCAACATGTGGTCACTTAGCAGCTCTATAGAACTTTTTTTCGTATGCTACTCAAGATTGACAGATTAATCTGGGCTATGAGTTTATACAAGAAGTTGCTTTTATCCCATGTAACAGTAATATACAATACAGGAAAAAAAAAGTTAAAGCAAGTGACATTCTCCTTATGTGAATTCATCCAGCGCAACTGAATGAGAGTGAACACACAACCTGCAAATGTCTGGTTATAATTAGTTACTCCCGTTTGTGTGCAAAATTACTCTCACAAGATCATCATCTCAAGGCAATAGTCCAGCCTCAAATTTGACAAGACTGTCTTCCAGTTATCTCCAACATCAAAATCTTGCACTGATTTGCTCAATAATTTAAACAGACAAAATGAATAACATCATTATGTCTTTGGCTATAAGGCCACGTCCCATTTAAGTCAGTTGTACCACATCTACTGAGAAGCTTTACAGTGAGAGGGACAGAGTAATTAGCACCAATGACTAATTCAAAGGAACTGCTGTTATGCTATGGTGGAAAGTTTTTCTTTGTCTCATGTTTGTAAAGTGAGAAATTCTAAAAGATAACAGAGAATCCAAGGGGAACCAGGGGACCTGTAAATGAGGAAAGACCCTCACAAAGCTTGATGCAGAAGAGAAATGAGATTTCATAGGTGTTAAAGTATGTTTACCCACCCAAAGACAGAGAAGGCAAGCTGAGTTCAAAGGTCATCTTCACAGCATTCTGACCTTTCATTCTAGTCCCTGACAGATTTAACTGCAAATACACCTAACAATTAAAAAACACTGAAAGCTATACAACTATTTTGGAAACTCATAGTTCATCACTACAAATAAAAGTGCTGAAAATAGAGAAATGTCAACTATCACTAGAGTCAGCAGTGACTTCCCCCACTAAAATATAGCTACTAAAGGCAACATTCAAAGCAATAGAACTATAATCAGCCTTCTGCTTTATCAAAAGAATTTCTCTAAGATCAAAAGGCTGTGTGATAGCAATTAGAGTAAAACATGGACAAAACCAGAATTTACGATACAGTTTTGCAACACAACTACCTTCAAAGTGCCACAAGACATCTCATTCAGAGAAAAAAGTGCAAGTGCAATAAAAATTAAAGGTTGACTGAGGATTCTAGACATCTTTATGGAAATTAATAACTTGACACCTGTTGACAATTTACTCAAGTCAAAGGCACTACCTGCATTCTTAGAAGCTATGCTTTGTTTAATGAAGACATTCAGAATTACAGAGGGAAATGTACTTCATGTCTTTAATCTTCAGTTATAGTGGAGTAAAAACTTGTTTTTCACAAGTTAAAGAGAATTCGTATTTCCAATGGTACTTAATGCCATTTGAGCCTTATCACCCTTGAAGTTCTATTAACCTTATCTGCTTTAAAATTAAAACAATAAAACCATGTGGCTTTTACATTTGATATCTCACACATTTTTATGATTGAGGCCTCTTAAATCACAGCTAATCACTTGCATTACTTGTTGGTAATGGCACCGAATGCTATCAACATAGCACATTAGATAGTATGTTCCCTATTCAGGGAAAAAGCTATAAGTAAAATTTCCTTCTCTACAAACTGACAAACAACTCACTTATTTCCTGATAAAAACCTGGATAATAGTTTTAATTCTGAGACATTTTACTGCCCACTATCTCCACATAGAATTGTAACCCTAAAGACAGCTTTAAAAATTCACACAAGGTGATTTCCAAATTTGGGATACAAGTAACTATGTAAGGAGCTCAGTGAAAATTGATCATACGCAGGTTTTTACTCCTTGGAAAATCCAAAGTCATTGAAAAGGAAGAGGTACAGTATCTCTTCGCCAGTTCACAGCACTGAGCCAGCTTGTGCTGCAGCTCAACAGTAACTCATTCATGCAGCTAGCTATACACAGAATCCGAACATTCCTCAAGCTGCCAGTTAATACTACAAGAAAGCTGGTATTTCTTGAAGCACAAAGTTGCTTCAGCTCCACAAAGAAATCCAACAATTTACATACTTACGAAGATACTAAGTTGATGTGCAAGCTAAAGATGTACTCTGAAATAAGTTCTAGTTTGTGTATTTACCTAACATGGACCTGTGCTGCAACTAATGGTTCACTGAAGTCTGCTCTCTATAGCCCAAGGCCCTTTGGAAACAAAGCTGAGAACCTCTTTTCCACAACCAGACCCTACACAGCTAGAACCAGTGTACAGGTACACAGTGTGGAACCTCAGAAGGTAATGAAAACAAAACAGCAAAAAATTATTTTTAGACGTAAACATCATGTTTACACATCAACGCATGTCAGAAAATAGAGTCATTATTCCATCACACCCTGGCAAACACTGGAAAATTTGACAGTTAAAGAAACAAATGATAAATTCTAAACATATATGAAAAGAACTTACAGAAGAATATAGAAAACAGGCAAAAAGAGTAAGTGTATGTTGTGGGAAAAGCAATAAGAGTTTGTGAGGAATGCAATAAGAAGGACAGCAATGATATTCTAGAGTAGATTAACCAAAAGCAACCTTACGTTGTCTCTGGTGAATATACTAAGCAATCGGTTTGGCACCCAGTGCAGCACTCCCTGACCTCTTCACAAATATCAAGTCTGGAATGCTGCTCAACATTGTGTTGTCTTTTTTCTTGTGGCATTTCAGACTTCTTGTCATTTCATAACAAAATATGGGTGTTCTTTCTGCAACCAGACATGATTCTACAACTACAACATGCTCAGCTTTGATTTAGGTATGTATGATGGGCACTGAGCCTGAGAACTGTAAAAGCAGAGAGAAATATTACAGAACAAAAACCCCTTTGACCTTCTACTGCACCTTCTTCTTGATTTGACGTGACTGCCTTTTGCATGGATGACTTAGACTGTGATTCTATGTCTTCACAGCAGCTCTGTATACCTAATGAACCTAGATAGTATATTCACATTTATATCAATACAGCCCGAAATCACATTATAGTATAGTAAGATGGATAACACTTGATTCAGCAAGTAATCTTCCCAGATAAGTTACCTCATCAAAGCTGTTGGAAGTGCTATAATTTTCCTGGACTGACACACTATTGTGTGTCTATGGCTTTTTAACAACAATAAACAAAACAAAACCACAAACCACATGCACAGGGCTGCTTTAAAACCAGATTTACTGTCTGATGGAACCAGTCTTTCAGACAGACAAACCCAGGATTTCCGACTCAACTTCACTGAATCTACTGTCAAACTCAAAAAAAAAAAGCTCATTTCAGAGAAACTAAAACGGACTGACTTGACTGATAGTCTCTGATGACAAGCACAGTTATGAAGTTCCTTTCAAAAAGAAAACATCTTCGTAAGCCAGTAGGAGATTAGCACCTAAACTCTAGCTAAACCTCACCATACAAATTTAATTAGAAATCCCTGGGAAGAGAAAAACACCTCTATGCATCAGTGTGAAACGTTTGCCTATCTTACCTAAACAGAGGTTACTAATATTGTATAAAAACAAGAACTTTGTAGGTTTGTGTAAGACAGAGTGAAAATCTGAAAGTATTATTCATGTCATCTTGTGATGAATGCATTATAAATACCAGGGATTGGCAGGAGGATGATAAAGAACATGCACTCTTGGCTGTCTAGACTGAGCATGAGACTAACCATTCCCATATACTGCAAAAACACAGTTAAATTAAACAAAGTGATAATAAAAAACAAATAGGCTCCTTTCAAACAGATAGAAGTGATTTCCAAATTTTGTTTTTCAATATTCCCACTCCAGCAGAACAGAAAAAACTCTAAATCCCCATCCCAGCTGGAAATAAAAAAAAGGGGGGGGACTGGGCCAGGGCTCTGTTAATTCCCTCCAGTGCCTTCTGGGCTTCTAGATTAAGACACCAAAGAGTAAGTGCCTCACAATCATGCTGAAGCTCTGTCTCTCCAACATTCTGATACATTACTAAACCTGTGGAAAATAAAATGAACTAGCCATTGTAGTTCAAGGATTTGAAACATGAGGGTTTCATCTGTGAAAGATCAGACTATCTTCCACCTCAGAAACTCTTCTATTATTAAATCTACATCAGAGGCCCAATCTTTACTGTCTAGATTTTATGATTAAAAAAATCACTTTTGTTTTATTGGCTCCCTTTCACAAGCAGCATACATCAACACAAGCATCTAAAGAACAAGTAAAAGTATGAGAAAAACCGATATTCTCATTTTAGTACTCTGTTTTGGAGTCTATCTGATGGAGTTTGCCATTGTAATAGTCCAGCATAACGTGATGCTGGAGAACACTCAACTCCATCTTCATTAAATTTAAAATCTGGCTGAGAATACACTTCCTTCCAGCATCGCTGTAGGGTGTAACTAATGTCCTGCTGCTTGCTGTATGCAAGGAAAAAAATTCTTGCCAGGCCTTGTTTAACACTACTCTGCCCCATCACATCAGCAGAAATGCAGCACTGTCCCAAACAGATGACTGTTTCAGCTCCCAGCACCAGAGCATTTGGTTTAGTCTCACTTATGAGTGGTCCTCCAAGCAGTAGTTTCACTAAGAGTTCTGTTGTCAGGCTGAGGTAAATGAGTTTAATATATATAATGGGTATGGCAGTGATAGGCTGTTGGTTCAACTAAGTAATTGCA
>PPHD01018008.1:0-14773 GCA_002909625.1 Bambusicola thoracicus
AGCCATCCCAGCTGGAGCCAGTGAGATAGCTGCCTGCTTGTTCTTTTGCCTGTGGATAAGGGCACATCTGGGGACATTTGAATCCCTGGGGCTGGAGCATCATCCAGCAACCGCCAGGTCAGCAGTGAAGGGGCCTGAGGGCAACAGGATTAGCAGGTATGGTGGGCACGGGTTGATGGTTGGACTAGGTGATCTTAGCGGTCTTTTCCAACTCTATTGCTTCTATTATTCACTGTGCATTTGCTCCAGGAGATTTTCTCCCCATCATGTGAAATCCAGCTCTGTAGCTCCATAGCCAGGAGATTAATCTTCTGTGTCAGACCCAAGGAGAGACTTATATTCTCAAACACTCTTCTCTGACCTAGCTCCCACAGTTACATGATCTGAGCAAATTCCAGGCTTCTCTGGCAAGCCTTGTCTCAATCACAGCCTTTGGGAACAGGAGAAAAGTGGGACTAAGGAGAGCATCCACCACACAGCTTGGCAGGGTCACTCAGTGCTGGAGGCAGCAGTGCTCTGGCACCTGCCAGGTGCCCTAGGGGAACAGACAGGTGGATGGATAGAGAGAAAGGGGGCAAGGAGTGGACCAGGTTTTCTGAAGTTGGCTGCCTGCAAGGCTGAGATGCACACAGCACATTACTTCCCTATGATGGCACACAGCATTGCCTGCAGGACAGGGGTTAATACCGAGATTAGGCTCTGGGAATCCCTGTGGGTGTTCTGGCTGACAGCAGTCACTCTGATGAGGTGCAAAGAAAGAAGGTCTGCTGGGCAGATGGGCTCTTACCATCTCCTGCCCTGTCTTCAAGGTAGATCAGCTTCAACAGCATCTTTAGGACAAGGATTTCTGCCAGTGTCTTCCATGCCTGTCCTTCTCATCCACGCCAATCCGGTTTGAGCAGAAGAGGGATTCACTGTATAGCTTAAATTGTTTAATCTTGAAGCTTCTTGAGTTGTTAAGAGAAGAATGCTGTCAGAAAGAAAATTGGAAAAGCTGGACCAAATCGACCTGAGAAAACAGAGGGGAGTAAAAAACCCTGTGTTAAAGAAGAGTGCCTTGTGTGACCCCTAAGCTCAGCTTAGTTTCCTCAGGATGCTGCAAGGCTGCAGCCTCACACACGGTCATGGCACCGCATCTGGGCAGCCTCTTGTTCAGACCATGGCTGAGCCAAGCTCCAATGGACACAAGCTAGTAGCATATCCGAGGCCTGGAGAGCCACGAGACCTACAGGGATGGCTGAGAGTCACCAGCTCTGCTCTAAGTAGGAAGAGAAAAAGGGAAGATGTTCTTGAACATCTCCAGGGATAGTGACACCGTCACCCCCCTGGGCAGCCTGTGCCAGTGCCATCACCACTCCTTCTGGGAATAAATGTTTCCTAACATCCAGCCTAAAATTCTGGTTTAACTCAAAGCCATACCTCTTGCCCTACTCTCTCATCCTCAGCTGAAGGGGATGTGTCCTTTCATAGCAGTTTATTGCCCATCAAGAACCGAAGACATCTCTCCCATCAGCACTAGTGAGGTGTGGAGGTTCCTGGTGTGTTCATACAGCGTGTCCCCAGCCTGCCCCGCTGTCAATCTGTGCAGACACAGCCAGAGTCTGGGGACACATGCCACCCACAGCAGAACAGCACGTTTCAGACCATGCCCTGTTAAAACAGATCAGCAGTACAACGCAGAAAACAATTAAAAACTGACAATGACAGATGAGTTCATTCCACCCAGCCTGGAAACACTGCTCGCACTTCCCAGGGCTGATGTCTGCCCTGGGGACCTCACCTCTCACTCCCAGAGTACTCATGTTGTGCTCTTTGTCCATCCTATGAGACAGCACGCCTGCACGCAGGAGTGTGGGCTGTGAGTACAGAGCAGAATTGCTTTGACTTTACTGAAAAGGAGCACAAACACGACCTGCTTGTGCAGCCAGCAGGAAAGCATCCCTTTTTGTTTCTTAAAGATTATCATCCTCCTGCACCATCTCATTGCAAGCGTTGTTCCGCATGGAGAGCCAGCCCAGATCCAACTGTTAGCCCCATAAATATTCCCAATGCATCGTTTCAGTGCAAACCTCCTCAAGCCATTGCCCTCCCCAGCAGCAGACTTGGTGGCGACGTGCAGGGCAGCCCGAGCCAGAGCCTCCTGCCACAGTCAGCAAACAAGCGTGTTTTATATTAGGCACATTAAGAGGGAACAGTCCTGTTGCAAGGAATATTAAATTAAAGGAAAACAGCCAGGAGAAGGATTCAGCCCTGGTTATACACAGAGGAACACAGGACCAGCTCTAGATTCGAAGCATGTGGCGGCCCATTGTAATTTCCTCGGTCCGTTTCAGCTGTCTAAAGTTACAGTCACAGTTATGGTCGTGTTTCAGAACTCCAAATTCACTCTTATGTTATCTCCTCCGCCACTCGGGGCAGTCGTGTTATGCCATAAAGTCCTTTACGCCGTGACGGTGAAAAGGAAAATCCTCTGTGTTCCCATTCAGAGTTGGAAGGAACAGCACAGCCACCGAGGTCTGTAAGGTTCCTTGCTTATGGCACAGCATCAGCAATGCAAACCTTGTTGTTGCACCCCAGTACACCTGCCCTACTTCCTCACCTGGGCAGACCCTGACAGCATCAGTCACTCTACTGCTCCAGTTAATCCTCCCCAGCCTCACAGGCCATTTTCTCCTCTCCTCCAGTCCCTACCCACCTCCCGTCAGCCTGGAGCACTTGTATGAGATTCCCCAGCTAGGATTCACAGATACCAATAGGAAATGCACAAACATCAGCCCATCTGCATCCTTCCCTCACTCTGTGGGATGGCTCAGCCATAAGCAGTGCACAGGGCCTCTCATAGCATGAGCAACATCCACTGGCAGCAGCAAGGGAGCCTAAAAGCTGAAAGCAACGCCAGAAAAAATGAGGAGAAAAAAAATTTTCAGCATATTGTAAGGCTGATCCCATGGAAAGAGCTGAGCCACCAGCAGAACAAGCTGCATGAGATGCAACTCACCAACCACATCCAGCATGCAGGTTTCCAGAGGAAAACTTCCATGGCTCATGATACATGTGTGCAAACACCATAGAGATTTTGATGGAGAAAACAGAATCACTGAATTGTTTGAGTTGGAAGGGATCCTTAAAGGCCATCAGGTCCAACCCCCCTGCAATGAGCAGCAACACCCACAGCTCCATCAGGTGTTCAGAGCCCATCCAGCCTGACCTGGGGTGTCTGCAGGGATGGGACATCTACCACCTCTCTAGGAAACATTGCAAATTAAAATTGCAATTAAAATTAACAACACCACCACCACAATAACAAACCTGGAGGAAGATTTTGTTTTTCCAAAACTGATGTTTGGATCCAAAGAACTGGCTTGGCCTTTACTCTGCTGCTAACAGCACTCACTGTGAAGCGTACAGCATGCCAGAGAGCAATAATGCCTTGCAGACCCAGGTTGTGTCATTATGCAGTGTTATTTATACAAAACTGTTTTAAAATGCAGGGTAGAACTTGCAGTAGTAGGTGGAAGACTCATTTTATTCACCTTAAAGTAGACACTCAGCTTTGAGATGACTGTCTTCATGGTTCTTCTACAGTCCGTTGCAGAGCCTAACATCTCTAGGAGGCAATGCGCCCCTCCTACTGTGGACATCCACCCTGGGAAGAAGAAAACCAACTTCCAGAGGTGCATCCCTCTCCACCAATCACCAAGACAGCTCTTAGAAGTTGCTTAGAATAGAATAATAGAATCATTATGGTTGGGAAGACCCCAAGATCATCTAGTCCAACCCAAACCATCCCCACCATGGCCACAAACCACATCCCTCAGTGCCACATCTTCACTGTTCTTGAATACTTCCAGGGACGGTGACCCCACAACTTCCCTGCGCAGCTGTGCCACTGGATCACTTCCCTTTCTGAGAAGAAATTTTTCCTAGTGTCCAACCTCAGTGTGTCCCACACTGAGAAAGCCTTGCCCAAAACCCTGCGTGCATTTCCTCTACCCACGGCAAGAGTTACACTCTTTGAGGCAGAGCTGTTGGCCAGGCAGGACACACCACTTCTCAGGTCCGGGCTTCGAGCAGTATCACAATATCAAGAACTGGAAAGAAATCACAAGCCTGGCATCTGGCAATGGAGACCTCAGCGCTGAACACGTGTCACTTGCTTTTCAGTTTAACCACCCTATCTGCACACGCCTGAGTAAATTCAGACACGGCTAGGAGCCAAGAGAGCCCTGTCTCTTGATTTCGTAGAATCATAAAATCATTAGGGTTGGAAAAGACCTCTAAGATCACCACATCCAGCTGCCAACCCATCACCACCATGCCCACTAACCACGTCCCTCAGTGCCACAGACTTGCCTCCAGGCCTCCCAGTAGGAGCCCAGGAGATACTCCTCTCTCCCCGCCTGGTGTGTCTGTGGAAAAGAAATTCTACTAAAAGCATAAGAAAGCTGTCAAGAGGCTTTCAAGAAGTTCCTCACCCTCCGCAGGATGAACAGTGGCATCCTTGGCGGAAATAAGCTGAAAATGAAGTGAAAGCAGCACACCAGGCAGTCACTGCAGTGGTGCCTAATGCCATGCAACAGCTCCAAATACCTGGCCTCATTAGCATCAAAGACCACACGCCCAGAGGCGGATCGTCTGCCCTTCATTAGGGCTGGGATTACACCAAGAGCGTCTCATTACATCTCAAACTCCACCAGATCAAGCCAGCTTGCCTGCCCCCACACAACAGTGAAAGTGTCCTCTTCATCCACAGAGCTGGCTGTGCAAGATCTGCAGCGGCCTGACAGTAGTTTCCTCTGTCAGCAAAATCCCAAGGAAAAAAAAAAAAAAAAGGAAAAAGAAAACAAGAAAAAAGCTGCAGGAGGAGCAAACGGAAACGAGATGGATAATCAGCTGCAATTCAAAGCAGGGAGATCTGCTTTATAACCCTGATTGACCCACTGCATCGCAGAGCTTTCCGCTTTGCAAATCCCATCCTGATACACAATGAGTAAATAAATACTCCCTCAAATGAATCAAAAAGATTAGTCTCCATTGAACACTCTTGTTTTCTGCAAGGTCTTATAAATCATCCCAGCAAAGCTGAAATTATCTTTATTAGGAACAGGTTGCCCAGTGAGGCTGGGGACGCCCCCTCTCTAGAGGCATTCAAGGATGGGAATGTGAGCAACCTGCTCTGGAGGGAGGTGTCCCTGTCTATAACAGGGGGTTGAAACTGGATGGTCTTAAAGGTCCCTTCCAACCCAAACCATTTGTAGCAATTGGACAGACTGATACGATGGGAAAGGCACGATGAAGGAAGGACCAGCACAAAAGAAAGCTGCTATAAAGAAAAGGAAGAAGATCGCTTACCCATATCAGAAGATTCCAGGTTTGCAGGGGAAAGCTTTACCAAGGAAGGACCTCCAGACAGAAACCCTTCCCCTAGGGACAGTCAGCCCTTAAATGGGGTCTAAGAGAGGTGAAGCCAGGCTCCACCCCTTCTGGCCACACCACTGAATTGCCTTCACCTGTGCTCTTAGGGCTGACCAGGTCCTTCCCCCAGGTGCTCAATCAGTGATTCAGGCCGTGACTCAACAGTTCCCATATGCCATTCTATGACTATTAGGATAATTGCCTGCCCTTAGACTGTTTAGTCTGTCACCTGCAGAATGAATAATGACCAATAGAGATGAACCTACCCAATGTCCACCCATGAGCCAGCTGGGAGCCCTCCCAGCCTCGTGCTGCCCAAAAAGGCTGACAGTGTCCCTACAAGAGGCTGCTCTCAGCACTCCAAACCATTCTCTTCCCACAGCCCCCCAGCCCAGAAGGAGGTATGAAGTGTGAATTAGAATCGTAGCATCATTCTGATTGGAAAAGACCACTAAGATCACCTAGTCCAACCATCGACCCATTATCGCGTTACTGCTAACCAGAGAAAATCTCACTTTAGAGGCAACACACTTGGAAAAAGGGACACAAATGATAATCGAGGGGCAGAGCTTGCAAAACAGCCTTGAAAGGCTGCGCTGCTTGCTAATGCTGAGCATTTCTACCTCTCCATCAGAGCAGGGAGGGAGGGAGCAGCTGAAGGTCAGTGCTGAGTCGAGGAGCAGCAGCCAGAGCTCTTTGTACTTGAAAAAAGGCTTGGCAAACCTCTGGGAAATCAAGATTTTTGTCAGGCTTTGCAAACTATTTTTGTCCCTCTTGTTGCTGGGCATTATGGAGAGAAAATAATAGAGGCTGTGAGGAGAGGGACGGCTGTAATATAACCCCAGGACCTATGTCCTCTCCGAGGCTCAGATGACCTGCAGATATGGCTCGCTGGCTTGTACACTGTGTGACATACCATCCACTGCATACCATTTCCTCTCTGCCTTTTGTTTGTTTTTAAGGCAGGCTCCTTGGGCTGTGTTTTTGCTCTTTTTCCCCTGTTTCAAAGACTTTCAGTCTGTTGGGCTTTTTGCCTCTGCTCTGAAGACCTGTACTGTACTGAGGGGGAGCCAAAGGCACAGGAGCTGTCAGCATGATCTGAAGCAATCTGGGAATCCTCTCATCTACACTTGTCACTTTCAGATCATGGAATCATAGGATCACTCAGGTTGGAAATGACCTCTAAGATCCCCAAGTCCAACCACAGCCCACCCCCACCATGCACACTGCCCACGTCCTTCAGTGCCACGTCTCCACCATTCTTGAACATCTCCAAGGGATGGTGACCCCACCACTCCCCGGGCAGCTGTGCCAATAATGTCTGCTCATTGGAACGGTCCAGAGGATTGTTCTGCATCCCTCCCTTGGGCAGAGCATTTTATGCCATGATCCTAATCCCGCTGCAGCCACAGCAAGGCAGCATGGGTTAAACAGTTTGAAAATCTGATCATTGCAAACCTGATGGCCTAAGAGGTGGGTACCAAGCAGCCATGCTCAGCATGAGCCTGGTGTTCTCCAGCTGCTCCAGGTGAGGCTGCACAAGGGCTGGAGGCATTCTCTAAAACACCATCATGTTGCACTCTCACAGATCTATGAGCTCTCATCTGCTAGGACTGAGTGGGAGTGGCTTCGTCTGGTGACATTTGTCCCTTTTGCTGTTGTTATGCCTGATCACTACATGGGAGCAGGCAGAACTGACCAGGGCAGTGCTGATCTCCTGCAGACCGTGGGCTGCAAACAAAAGGAATGAAAAGATCTCATTGCAACCTGCATCCACTGTTTCCAGACCATCTTCTCAGCTGGCTTGGCATTCCCCAGAAGAATTGCTCATCATTAAACAGAGATGAATAATAACTAGTCGGGTATTAGGGTTTTGTTTTGTTTTGTTTTTTTGGTCATTTTTTCCTTTTTAATCCATTGCACAAGCACAGTCTGGAGAACATTTCCTGCGGCTCCCTGTGTGTCACCCATCCATTTTCTTGGGGCCCTGCAAACAATGGGAGATGGCATTTGCCACACCATCTGTTAGGGGCTGTGGGATAGCCAGGCTCTGCTCCTCCTACCTGGCACTCGTGGTGGTGGCTGAAAACCACCAGGATTTGCTTTCCAAGGCTCCAACACGAGGCTTCATCAGGGAGCTAATAAAATAATCGATGCTGGGGGGAACGCCCTTAAGTAATTGATAACAAGGGTCCTCCAGGTGGCAGCTGGCCCTGACAAGTAATAATCGCCTGGCCGAGAGAAAATTGCTGCAGTGCAGATCACTGTCAAAGATGTCTGCTGCGTGTGATGGATATCACGGGGACGTCTCTCTCCATCTCCTGCTTTCCAGTAGGGAGTGTTATCCACTCTATTGGAGAGCCTCTCTGCGCCCCAATTACATCCACCACAACTAAATAATTTCAGAGATTGCTCCCCAGCTGCTGCCCTACCCTGAGCTCTACAAACAAAAGTAATGATCACTGCGCCTTGTTTTATTGCAGGTCTGCTGAGCTCGGAGACCTCAAAATGCCACCTTGCAAATATTAATTCATGACGCTCTGCATTTGCCTCTGGTGTCAAGGAAACATTCACAACCGTTTGCAGCTAATCATAGAAAAACAGAGACTGTTCTTCACTATGGCCCTCATAAAAAGTGCTCAGAAAAAGTTGGCTACGTCATGGAGCTGCATTCATCACAAATGTTGTCTTTAATTTATTTTTCCTTCAGCGTAACAGTTCCCTCCTATTTTTGTGCCCGCTATAAATCAGCTCCTTTTGGAAACCAGACAAAAAACCATCACGCTGGTTTAGCCTCCAGGGTTTTCTTTTGTTTATCCACAGGTCTAGATAAACCATCAGCATCAACGAGGGCTAAACACAACAAACTAGAGCAAAGCAGTTCACCTGTTTACATTAATTTACCCCCCGAATGCTGTTTGTGGCTGCAGGGCACCTCTGCACAATAACCTTCGGTCCGCACGCTGCACCTGCCCCTGGGTCCAACACCTTGGGCAACCCTGACCCCAAAGATTGAACCCAAATTCCAAGGGCAAAGAGGGCGATTTCACCCTTAGCTGAAACATCTGGAATGCATCAAGCTGCCAGTGGTCCCTCTGCACTTTCAGCCCAAAGTGCTACATGTGAGCATGGAGTTAGAGACCAGCTCAAGAAAAGCTCTTAAACTTGAGCTTAATTTTAAGTTAACTTTCTGCCAAGTATTGTGCTGAGGAGGGGTGGGTGCTTGCATGCCCTGCTAATAGGAACCACGTGTGTGCAGGCAGCCAGGAGGACTGTGACTTGCTTATTTTTCTAGACCCTTGTCAATCAAGTATTTCTCCTCACGTAAATTCCCCACTGAAAAGACAGCACCCAAAACACACACGTCCACCAGTCACGTCCTCACGGGGCAAAGGCTCTAAATGGGTACTTGGTGAATCTCCTTTGCAAGGGAGCTGGGTTAGCACTGCCAATATTATAATACAGCCTAATCATTTATCAGCTCTCCCCTTCACGCCATTATTCCTTGTCTCACAGCTCTGGCTTTGGGCACAGAATACTAATGTCACGGGCTCATCAGTATGCTGGAGGGCTGCGTGTGCATCTCAGCCACGCATGCTGATAGCATGAAATCCATGGAGGGCATAATGGAAATTCACACGCTGCTCAATTAGCATACTGCAGAGCCTCTTACCTATTGCTCGTGTGAAGAGCTGGCCCCACGTGTCCCATGGATTTGGCCCTGCCATGCTCATCACCACAGACATACCGAAGTCTCCTTTATGAAATGCAAGTGAGGTGCTCAGGAAAAGGATGCTCTTTCTGGACGGGCTCTACCTTTAGTGTTTTGTATGCAAACCTTTAACTTACACAGCTTCTCCTGCTGTTGTGCTGTAAGTGTGACCTTGAGCAAAATGCTTTGTTCTTTCTGAGGGATCTGGCGGGGTTCTGAAAGCACAGAGAAGTCATCTAGGGAACCGCAGGAAATCTGCAGCTCTCCGGGATGCAGATGGGTTACAAAGCAAGGCAGCCATCACCTTCTCTGAATGAGTGGGATCCACCACTCACTCCACCAAGGATGGCATTTATCTCAATTGCACGTTTTTAATCTCTACGTTTCCATACCTTATGACAGTTTCCTGACCAGGCAAAAGGGTTGCTCTGTAGAGAAGGCAGAAGGTAACACCCATCATCTCCAGTCATAAGATCTGCATCTGGCAGGCACGTTCCCTCTTCTGAATTTCCAGGTTGGCTCCATAGCACCAAGTACTGACAGCATCCCTGATACAAATGGCAAGCCCTCTGCTGAAGGGTTGAATTCTGACTACATCAATGAGATGTCCAAAATCTACCTCAATCAGTAGAATTATAGAATTGTTTGAGGTGGAAGGGACTCGAAATGCTATGTAGTCCAACCACCCTGCAATGCACATGGACACCCACAGCTCCATCAGGTGACCTTGGGTGTCTGCAGGGATGGGGCATCACCACTTCTCTGAGCAACCTGTGCCAGTGCCTCACCACACATAGTGTAAAAAACTTTTTCCTTATATCTTATCTAAATCTCCCCTCTCTTAGTTTGAAACCATTTCCCTTTATCCTATCACAACAGACTGAAGAGTCTGTCCCCTCCCAATCCCACAGTACACCCTGAGAGGCAGCCTTGGGGCTGCGAGGAAGGACACCTGAGAGTCCCATCCCATTTCTTCTTTAGTCAGCTGCGCCAGTCTGAACCACATCCACCTGATTCATCATGTGTGAGTCAGGGCTCTGAAAACATGATAGAAATAATGGAGAGGAGAACAAAACCACATGGTCCCAGCACAGACCAGCTGCAGAGGGACAACTGATCCTGGCCCCTTGCAACACAGCTGGGCAAGAGAGAAAATCTGGGAGGGAAGTCATGACCTTGAGAGGGGAAAAGATGTGCCTAAAATCACCCAGCAAGGTAGTGATGGCACCGAGAACAGATTGAGCTCCTGGCACAGGGCTTAGCACCCTACTGACCTGCACATTTCACCTCACATTGCAAGGGCTTTTGGAAAAGAAACCAAACGTGTGCTGGTGTCAGGAATAAAACATATGAGGCTAGTTAGCCTTCTCCTTATTATATCGCTTCGTAATAAGGGTCTGCGCCAGAGTCAGGACTCTCTTTTCATCCATTCATACAATGTGCCCACTGTTATCCCCCCTGACTCCCGAGTCGCATGACCCAGCCGTGAAAAATGGTTCTGATTCATTTACATTAAAGATGGGGATATTTTAAGGGGCACAGAAGACCTTCTCTCGTGATCGTTAAATGTCCACAGTGAAGCACACAGAATATAAGCCACTGGGTCATGAAATGTAGCATTTCTTTCATTCTTATCTCCCTTCTCCAGCTTGCCAGAGCACTGCAAGCCATCATATTGATGTATAAGCAGCAAAATCTCTCACACAGGATGGAGAAAAATATTCACCTTTAAACAATATTGGCTTTGGCTGGTGAAATGCATGGCTACAGCCGCAGGAAACGCGACACAGGTTATTACAAATATTAAATACAAGCAACCAAAGGGTAACAAGAAAGCAGAGCCGTGAGCATCGTCTCGATAATTTGCAGCAAGCTGTGTGCTGCCATAGGGGAGTGAACGAATGTAGCTGGCACACGGATGTACAGATCTGAGTTTTCCGGGCAAGCTGAAATAAAATCAAATAGGAGGCAGAAAACAGGTTGTTCTGCGACCAGATTTCAGGCTCAGTTCCTCAATTAGCTTTCTGATGAAGCATTGCCTTTACTTTGAACCCACTCCTGGGGGAACCGACGTACAGCGGATGTATCCAATGCACAGACCGCTCTCACACGCTGGAAATGCCTATTTACAAGCAGAGCACATCAGAGGAGGAAAATTACAATCACTGCCTCCTGCCCCCATCCTGTCAGCTCTCCTCTCACCGTGCTCCCCTTGAATCCACATGAATGTCCCACAGACTCCCCCAAAAACAGGAATCTGCTCTTGAAAGTCAAGGCCAGACACAAAAATGCCCTCCGGGACAAGTCTCTGAGTGTTGGCAGGGCCACTGGCTGCAGGATGCACAGCAAATCACGGCAGCCCAGGAAGCTGTCCCCAGGCTGGGACATAAGGGACCTCAGGGACCCATTACCGAGACCTATTAGACATAATATTCATGCAGAGAGCAATCAGTCATATGTTCTGCCAGCCATCACGTACTGCAGTCTATCTTTATAAATTAGCCTCTATTTCCCCTCCTGTAAGAGAAAATGAGGAGGTGGAGAGTCCCTAGCCCATTCCCACAACTCAGGGAAGAAATCCTATATTATTAATACAGTCATCCGTCATGCTGCCCGCTCCCTAAGAAACGCACTCCTTTTAACACAGAAATCCATCCTTTCCTATGGAAAGGAAACAGACGTAATCACCACTAAGTATCACTGGTCCTTCAAGGCTTTTGTGCTGGGGCCCTGCACATGTTGGTAACCTTCACGGGCTTTCAGTGCTGACCAAAAGTTCAACTCGCTGCAAGTGAAATTACTGGAGGAAGCAGGGAGTGTCCCATCTGAAAGCTATAAAGAGCTCCGTGCAAAACAACAGAAAACACTCATACGTCTGCAACAGATTTATTTGTTGGATTAAGAAAGTCTTCCCTAAAGTTGCATTTTACGTCCCAAACTCGGGGAAGTATCCCCAATCAGGATATCACTCAAAGGCACGATTAGTTTTAAAGCAGACACGCCAAACACGCGATCTGTTGGCCAGATCCAACCTGTGCAATACATTCACCATGCACTATGTGTCATAGTCAGATTCTCCAGGACTGTATTTGCATTCTATAAATCATGTCTCTTGCATTCCTGATGCAATCAGCGAAGCAGCATCTGTCTGGATTTGTGGATAACCAGCAGTGACTCAGAGAGGCAAATACCAGGACCATTGCTTTCAGATGGAAGTCAGAAGACATCTTTCCCATGTCATGCGGTGAACCTAGGCCATCTCTCCCAAATTCCTGCTTTCTCCCCGTTTATCCTCTCCAGACCATGCATCCTCTGCATCTCAAAACAGGGTATTGCTGCTACCAACCTCAGCAGGGCATCCTGCAAGCATCCCAGTCCATGCACCGTGCTCACAGGGGAGTTTCATTGGAAATACTCCATTTGCAGCATAGCTCCAACTTCTCTGATGAAAGAAGACTCCCCTCCCCCCACAAAAAAAAGAAGAATGTAAGCAGCTATCTAAAGAAAGAGGAGAGGAATGCAGAGAATGAATCCACCAACATAAAAACCCAGGGAGCTTGCTTTTAGCCACCAAGAGAATCTCACTGATAGACTTGATTTTTCTCACCCCAGTTGGAAGTTATGTTTTCTTTCTTTTTATTTTTCTCCCCATTTGCTGAATGTGTTCATTCTACAGAGGGCTTGGGTTTTTTTTTTCTTTTTTCTTTTTCTATTAAATAAAAGACAACAGACATTCATGGCTCCCAGCTGTCAAAAGCCACAAAATGCCTGAGGCTGTCTGTCTTCTTGCAAATGCTCTGTTTTCCTGTAGACCATGTTCTCATTAATCAAGTTTCAGACTTAGCTTAGCCTCTCTTCTTAAAAACCAAGGGAGACACATCAGGGTCAGAATGTAACGCAGCATCACTGACTTACCATGAGATTGTTGAAAACAAACGTGTCAGCTGGGC
The DNA here is from genome assembly GCA_002909625.1 of Bambusicola thoracicus. Lineage (NCBI taxonomy): Eukaryota > Metazoa > Chordata > Aves > Galliformes > Phasianidae > Bambusicola > Bambusicola thoracicus. The sequence goes on from PPHD01018008.1 coordinate 13,078, forward strand.
TTTTCTCCCACTGCAGTCAGTTGGAGGTGTTTCGTTTATTTTCTTTTAATGTGGCTCAATTCAAAGCCAGCATTGAGGATCAAGGAATAGAAGTAATCTCTCACAGATTGGAAGACTGTACCCTTGAACATCACCCAAAAAAAGCAAAGCCCAGACCCAACATTAAATAGTGTTTAATTTCCATTGGACCATTAGACCCGGGCTTGGCTGATGACATGATGACCCCTTCAGCAGTTGCTGAAGTCCAGAGAGCAAGCATGGCTCTGAGACATGGGTATATGTGGGGTGGCAGGAGTAAGAACAGCACATTCACCATTTAGTGTTGGAAAAATAGGCCTTTGCCTGGGGTTCTCACTACAGAAGGATAAATGAAAAGCTGTAAATGGTTCAGGAAAGAGCTCTAGTAAGGGTGGGAAACTGATCTTGAGTGGTTGGAAAGCCAATCTACTCCCATAAAGTAAGAGACAACTCAAGGGGGCTGAGGTACATAAGAACTGCAAGAGAAAATTTCTAGTATTGGAACTTCTCCTGACCAGCAAATACACCGTATGGTTGCAGGTTGGGCTAAAGATATTCAGCTGGAAGCGGGGAGCTTCACCAACTGCATGGTGGGTCCTCCAGCAAGTGAAAGGCTCGGTTGGCATCACCACCCTCTGCAGGGCCTGGCAGAGCGGTGCAGCGTGCACCATGCCCACAAAACCTCAATCCTGCTTGCAGCCTTGGGAATTCAACAAGTTAAAACCAAGGCAAGCAGTGACTCGACCCACTGGCTCTGCAGCATTGCCCCTGGGCACAACCCAGCAAACTGCAGGCTGCAGCAATTGGGCATAATTGCCCCTTCTTGACACTCTCGTCTCTGGAGAAGCCACAGTGAGGCCTTCCAGCCCTCCAGCAGCAGCGGAGGCTCTGACCTTGCAAGGCTCATTTTGGCCTGCGTGAAGGCTCAACTTCTCTCAGGTAATGAGATATTTCACATCTTATGCTGCTCTCCTCTGAGCCAGGAGGAGCGTTGCAGCAGGGGGACCTCACCGTGAAGCATTTGCCACACATCGATATTCAATTAATGGCTGTGAAAATGGCTGCTGGGAGCTGAGCAATGTGAGGGTCACCACAAGGATACCACCAAAAGGAAGAAGCAAAAAGTATGTGCAGAGTCACTGGGATCACTGATGCTCCAGCTCCTTTTAGCTCTTCACTTAGTGCGATTTCTGTCATTCAGTCCTTTGATTTGTGCCTTTTTGTCTCATTTCTTAAGAAAGACAGACTCTTTCATTCTCCGCATGTAGTGTTAGGTAGGGAGCACAGCTCCTATATTCATGTCAGTTTGCAGACCACTCACCCCACTCCTGGTGGCATAGTGGGCTGCTCGGGCAGTGGCACAAGTATGGCAATATCTGTGTCTTCTCTCCACGATCAGCAGAACACTGAAAGATGGGAAGAGAAGAAATCTGGGAGAAAAATGAGACCTTTCCCCATCTCGTTTCATTCACAATTTTTTTGTTGTTTTTTTTTCTTAGGTTTGTGCCTTGTCTTATCATTCAGGTCATCTTTTAACTGCTGTTAATTTTAATTCCAGCAGGCACTTAATGTGCTAATCAAACCTGATGGCTTCTCAGCAGGATGGAAAATCCCAAGTGTAGATTTGATTACTGGGCTGCTGGAGAAAAACGCTGGCATGCAAAGAAAGAAAACCAAA
>PPHD01018009.1:0-14772 GCA_002909625.1 Bambusicola thoracicus
GTGTTACAACGGGAAACACTAGAATAGATGTGTTAACAAATAGTGAGAACTATGCATAATGGCAGGCATTGTGTTCTCCTTATGCATTCAGCAATACGCTATGAGAATTATCAGAGGAGCGTGTCAGCAGAATGTAAGCATTTGCTCGTCATCTGTCTTTTGGGATTTCAGCCCAGCAAAGGCCCTTGATGATATATCTTTTACTTCCCACCATCAATACAAGAAGTATTTAAATATTTTGATATAATTTGTTCCCAGAGGAATAGAGAGGAATGGGAGAAGGGGATAAGAGACTGAGATCCCTGTTTTACTCTGAGTGATGGTTTTTTTTTTTTTCCCCATGTACCAAATTGGAAAATGGCATCAGTTTTAGGGAAAGTTTGATACTAAAAAAGTAGTGGAGATGCCAGTATAGGGTTTTCCTACAGAAAAATACGAGGTGATAGGCATGATGCTGATGTATCACAACACACCACGTGAAGATGTGGCATTGCCATTCCCTGCTGAGGCAGTTTGATATGGACAAATGGCGGGCGCAGCTCCTGGCACAGAGGGTGCATTGTGTGTTCCCTCGTCAGGCAGTCCGTCTCCATCCCTGCTGCTCTGAGCCCTTTCTAAAGGCTTCATTCAGAGCTCACGGTGCTCACCAGCCTCCTCAGACAGCAGAGCCTGGTGATAAGCACTGAACTGCAGAGGAAGTGTCTCGTGAAGGTCTTAAGGGATGTGCTGATGTAGGAGAGCTGGCCCAGCACTCTTAAATAAAGAGGTGTTTTTGAATCCCATGGTGACTCTCACCAAGAGGAGGAACGTGAGTGGTTTGGATGGGAAGCTCTCTTGGCCCAGTATTGTTTGCTCAAGTTTGGAAACGCTTGCATCGTTTTCTTGGCAGCCTCAGGCTTTCGTTAAGTTTTGATTCTCGTGTATTTAAAATAGGCTACAAGTACAGTGGTTTTGGCAGAGTTTTCATGCTCATTATTAACTGTAAATGTTAATTATGTGTCTTTGTAGCTGCTGTTATTCAAGCCCTTTACCCTCCCTGTCCTTCTCGGCAGGTGTTGAAGTTGTTCCCATTGAAGCAATTTTTACCACGGAGAAATCGTGGCATGGCAAATGATCATTGGGCTCAAACTCTCAAGAATATTTTGGGGAACAAAATTCAATTGCCATAATGATCCTTAACTGATTGGCCTTTGTGTCATTCCTTGCACTGAAGGAAAGCCTTTGCTTTACCACCAGCAACTTTGCAGCTGCTCTGGTCACATACTTTTATTTCAAATACACACACTTTTTATAACTCTTTATACCATTTTTCACCTTGCAAAACATTTTAAAATCCTCTCCTGGTTTCCACAGTCCCAGATTCTTGATCATCTGTTGGGTACCTTAATGTTCTCCTTGACTGTTAATGAATTCTGTCTCATGGCAAGTCATGTTTTACAGGAAAGCCATCAGTCGCTTTCACTGAGGCAGGCAGGCAGGCTTTGAAAGAGCAATACAGAGGGATTAAAGTGAGATCTCAGCTTTGTCTTCTCCCTCATTCCTCTGGTTCTGCCTCACTTTAATAGTCACAACTGGTGGCATGTTTCTGTGGAGGCCACTCATATGAGGATTTTTTAGAAATCTCTGCAGTTGGATGTATGTATTGGCACCAAGGTGTACTTAATGCATATTTTACATTGTACTCCATTACATTGCCTACGTTTGTAAATGAGGGCTTTGAATACATAGGGTTTAGAAGCTGAGAGATATAGATGATCTTTAGGCCAGTGCTGCGTGTTTAGGCCTTAATACAAAATCAGTGGAAAATCAATTTGTCTTTCCATTTCCCTTAATGGGCTTTTGGATCAAACCCATATTCTTAAAAGCATTTGAGTGCATGAGTAGTGTCAGATTTTTAGACAGATTTTTAATTTGCAAGCCTGGGAGATTGCTAGAGGAACCACTGCCATGTGGACAGCTGCACTTGGGGTCTTATGCGTCCGACTGACTGAACCAGAGCCCATTTCAGAAAAAGGGAAGAAGTGCTCTGAAGCCCAGACTAAAGATCAGTTAATTAAAGAATTTATTATTCATAAATAATATTGTAAAAACTCAGTCCACCCTCCTCCTTCCTTGCTGGAAGTTTGGGAAGAAAAGGTTGGCTTTGTGCGGTGGTTCAGTGCTCTGCAGGGTTAGCTATGAGCCCGTGCTCCGCTGCAGTGATACAGAACTGCCTTTACTGGAGTGCCACATAGGCTGAAAGGCTACGAGAAGGGTCCTGTGAAAGATAACAGTAAGTTTCCTTGTGCTAAAATAAAAACCAACAGAAGCACTACTAATCTACATCGTTATGCTATAGATCTTTCAAATGCAAATGGTTTATTACTTTGCCCGTACAATAAATTCACTGCAAAAACAGCTCCTCGTATGCCTTATGTTTTTAACCTTGGCCTTGACTGCTGAAAATGTTCTTTATTTAAGGCTTCAGCTTTCCTACTGCTTGGCAAGCTTATGGTTCAGCACATAAGGGGAATTTGATGGAAAGGCTGCGCTACATTTAGGATTGGATTCTCAGTGGCCAATTCATGATGGATGCAGCACAGCTCAGTTGAAGGAACCTCTCAGGTTTGTGGCAGCGGAGATTTGTTCTGCTGAAAAGCAGTCACCTTTTCAGTTGGTGCAGACTGGCAGAAGCCTTCTCTGGCAGATTCCTGGTTGATCTTGTCCTCCATTTGTGTGAAACTGTCTCCAAGAGTGGCAGTGCCTCCCAGACGTGTGGAGCAGCCTCTTGGAGCTGGGTCTGCCATAAGGTGTGGGAGGGCAGCTTTGCACCCTGCATCTCGCACCTCCTACATATGGATCGAGGGAAATGAGGTACTACAATTCTGCAAAAATGTTACAGAAGTGTGAGTGCCCTCCATGGTGCATGGGTTTAAGAAATTACCGATAAAACACTTTGTAAAGGTCCTTCTGAGTCTTGATCTTAGCAGTCTGACAGTCTGAACGCTACTGTGTGCTTGATGTTGGTCTTCTTCTTTTTTTTAATTATGTGTAAAAGCTGTAGGTCAGGGATCAGAGGTACCGAAACAAAGAGAAGATACGTACATTAAGAACATCAAAGCCATCTGAAGCTTCTTGGATGACTTTTATATCTCCTCTTTTGCATTTGCATTTTTGGCTTCAGGCTGGAAAGGGAGGTAGGAAATTTGCATGGATATGGAATTACATCTACTCTTTACTCTTCGAATTTACATGGGCTACTCAATTTTTTACTGAGGCCCAAGGTGTGATTTTATCAAGGTCCATGTAAGCAGCAGATAGCATATAAGGTCCAGCCTTCCTGGCCCACCTGGACACTGAATGTGGCTTCACTACTACACTGGGAGAGGAACATAATAAAATCCATGCTTGCCCGCACAGCTGCCAGGTGTTGTTTGTCCTTTGACGAGATCCTAGCATGTCTGGCTCCTGAGGAAGGCCTTGAAGAGCCTAAAGGGCACCTGAAGAAGGCTTGGGAGTCTTTGCTCAATTCTGCCACAATGACATATTGCTTTGGCTCCAATCCTGAAGTGCTTATATGCTTTGATGAATTTGAGCTCCAAGTAAATAATGAACCTGTATCTCAGGCATGCTCCTTGTCTTCAATCATTCTTGTGCATAAAAAGCTTTGATGTTGTTTGGATAGGAAGCTCCAGCTGTAAAGAGCAATCCTTGCTATTACCAGCTGAGTGTTTGGAAATCCTGTCAAGCTTTTATTTTGGGAAGAGTTTAGAAGTACCTCATTATTCTTACTGGAAATCCAAAGAAGTTCCAGCACTTAGGACAACACATTGCACAGAAACACTTCTAAACATCTATCCCCAGCTGGCTGCCCAAATCCACACAAAAGGTTAGTAGTAGAATAAGGAATTTCACCGTTTTTTTTCCCATCTCTGAATGTACCCTAAGTGCTGTGTTATTCTTGCCATAACTGTTTGGCCCCTGGGGAGGAAAAAGCAGGCCATAAGTAAACTGCTGTTTTAAAAATAGCTCGTAACCTTTCATGATTGTTCTGTTACTTCTTTTAACTTCAGGTTAGTTAGTAGAAGTCTAATTGTCAGTGAAACAAGGACTTGGGGAACGGTGCATGAGGGCACTAGATGGCCAGTCTGCGCTGAAATGCAATAGAAGTTGAAAATCTGAAGTCTTTCCACTTCTTTTGAAAATCTGAGCCATAGTCCCTACTTTGCAGTGGGGTTTTCTGCAGTCTAGTGAAAAATTATTTCCTTTCAGAGCTAAGTAAATCCTAATGGTTTAAATCCATCTTTTACATGTGTTTGGGGGCAGGGGGAGATGTTTGCTTATTTATTATAGGATACACTGGCTAGCTGTCTGGGTTCCCCTGGCAGAGAGTAATGCAATAAGAGACCCTATTCAAAGCTAGTATTGGTGGTAGACTGAGACTACAGGGAGCAATCTGCAAATTTCAGAATGTACTGATGTGAAGGTTGCCAGATGACCCTTCCCTACCTTTTTTTTCTTTGCATACACTTTTAGTGTAATTGTGGCCTGCACAATTGCAGTTGTTTTTGTTGATCTGCTTGTTTGGTTTCTACCTGCAAGGAACTGGGTTTACTGCAGAGCAGGGCTTGAGAATTTCACTGACATAGAGCTCTCGGACTAGACCGTGAGGACAAATCTGAGTGTTAAAGAGTGGCCTCACGTTACATTTTGTCTTGTCCTCGAGCCAAAATTTATCTGGGTCATTCAGGAAAAAATCTTGATTGACCACAAGCAGCATCAGCTTTAAGTTCGCTTGAATTCTTGCAGAAAGCTTTGTTTTTAGCTGTTGACAATTAAGACAGCTATTTGAAAACCATTTCTGGAATGGATTTTGGCTTACTTTGAGGTATTGTGTCTCTGCAGAGAAAGTGGGAGCAGATCCTACAGGAATCCTACAGGACCCTGCTGCTTACCGCACTGCTGATAGACTATTATGACCTAGCGATGTTGGCTGTATTGCAAAGATCCCACAGGACTGTCATAGCTTTGAGCCATCTTTGCATCCTGCTGCTCTTGGATTAGTCAACTACTGCCCAAGCGTATGTCAGCCCAGGTTGAGTTAGTGGAAACAGTTGTATGGCAGTGGGAGAAAATTAAGAAACAGGGTTTTTTTGTGCAGGTTAATGCTGACTTGTCACCTCTCATCTGCTTACCTCTTGGTTCCACACCTCTCCTTGCCCCTTGTATTTTGGAGTGGGGTGCCTGGCTGTGCCACCCCTGTTCCTTTGGGGCATGGAACTCTCAAATGGCAGAATGACATGTGACTGAAGTTGTTCCTTTAGAGCAGGGCCTTAGGCTTGAACAGTGTCAGGTCTTCCCCATCCCCAGCTGCTTGCTGTGTGCTCCCGTGCGCAGCTACAATGAGTCCTTACAGTCTTGAGGTCATCGGACTCATTGAAGGGGATTTCTTTCATTTGAGTTGAGTGAGCTGTATGTATATAAACTCTGCAGTATGCTTTCCTTCTCTGTCATTAACTTTCCTTTCTTCCTGAAATTACAAATAATTCAGTGCAACTTTATTTTTTTTAGATTTGTTTCTTACCTCATTCACTTTCTCCAGCAGAAGTCAAGGGACAGCCCCTTCGGATGGAGAGAGCAGTGAGCTTTGAACTGAAATGAGCATCTTCTCTCTGCAAAGAGGAAGGGCCTAGAAGCCACGAGCAGTGCTTTGTACCACCCCAGTGTCTCTGGGATTGGATCTCCTCCCTCTGCCTTCTGTCCTCTGAGAGGGAACCTTCGTGTGTTGCAATTCCCACAAAAGCCTCTTCACTCCTGCTTTAATTTCCATCATTTATTTACATACATTATCTTCTTAGAAAAATCTGCACGATGTGCCCTGAGCGCACCTATGTATTTTTGAAGAGCTTTTAGCTGATTCCCTTGGTGCAAGCAATGAGGTTGATGAGTGGAAAAAAGACCAGTTGAAATAGAGAAGTAAGAGGTCATTCATTACCCTATGCCATCACATACCGCTTGGTTTCCAGCTATTAAGAATACATGAGATACAGGGCTGTTGAAAATGGACACGCAGTCCTTACTTTTATACTAACGTAGACTCTAATCCATGCAGTTTAACAGCACCCTAAAAGTCCTGCTTGTATTTTACGGGCTCCCACTTTGAAGCATGATACTGTTAGCACTCGAGATACAATGGGCATTAAATTTCAGCACTTGATAAATTACGAATAATTGTCTCCATACTGCTCAGTTTTATGTCAGGCAAGAGCAAAGTAAGATTTCCACATTAATCAGTGCTTAATCAGAGCTCACTTGTGCTCTGCCTGTGGAGTGACAGAACGCACTCAAGTTCCCCATTATATTTCAACAGCTATTTGAGATTTGCAGATATTTATTCCCAGCTAAGGAAGTTGGAGGACTTCAGGGTGACCTGTTGGAAACGTGTGGGACCGTCTCTCAATAAGCAATCTGTGACTGCTTTGGCTGAAGGTAAAATTTAGTATCCAGGCAGGCCAGTGGTGGAATAAAGGCATGCTTTCTTCCCTTCTCCAGCACGGGGAGTCGGATTTGGAAGGTGAGGGTGGAACAACGCTGACACTGTTCCTGACACCAGGCTGCCTCCCCTCCGGTAGTTTTCCACAGGGGCAGAGTAAGCTGAGCAATCCGTGGAAGTGAAGCAGGCCTTTAAAGGAAAATTATGTGCATGAGGAAAAGAAAAATAAGGCAAGGTAGCAGCTCCCAAGTTGGTATCATTGCTGTGTGCCTTCAGTCAGTCTCCAAGCAACCAGCAACGTAACAAGGACACAATGAGTCAGGCTCAAACTGTGCCATTTCTGCACCTTCGTGTGAAGGTCTGTATATATTTGTCACTTTAGGTCCTATCTTAGCTTCTTTTATCCATGCTTTTTTAAAGGCAAAGAGTTGGCGAGCTCCTGGCTGCCCAGCATGGCTGGTGCAGGCTCCTCAGCCAGGTCTCCAGCTGGAGTGCTGGGCCAGGGGCAGCTGTCCTCACTTCTGACAGGCCTCCCACAGCCACCCCTCAGAGCCTGAAGTTTCTTCGTCAAGGTCTCCTTCGCATCTGACATCTTTTCCAAGGTGTGTGCTGAGCCTCGGTCTTCCTCCTGTAGATCTGCAGCCTGCCTTTGCTCTGAAAGTCAAAGCTGTGCAGAGATGGATAATGATTTGCTGGTGAAAAAGAGTGCTAGGCCTTTCCAGTGGGCACAGGGAGGCTAAGTGTAATGTGCAGGGTGCATTTGGGTATATTGCCCTGTTTTCACGGTGCTGTTTGCAGCACCTGGCACAGGCTGTATTGCTCTGCTGAATGCTTGCTCGTGATGGCCACGCTGCTTACTGCTGGGCTATAGGAACACATGCCCTGGTAGCTCCATCTTCACTGCATCTCTGGAACCAGCTCAGCATAGGTAATAATGGAACGCTTCATGGCAGAGAGGAAACTACTGAAAGAGAATACTGTTGCAAAATAAGAGCGAAGGAAATTTCCACTGGCTGTGCACAAGCCTGGCTGGGTATGACCTTCAGCTGGGTTGTTCAGTGCCCCACTATTATTCTTTCAGAAGACTGGCAGTTCTTTATGGCATTTATTTTCTTCACAATCAGAACACTTTGGAGGCAATTGATAAATTTAAGGGATTAGAAGTAGAGTTTTCATTATTTTGGCTCTGGGAAATGATTGCAGTACCTTTTAGAGTTTCATTCCTGGATTTATGTACTTGAGGTCCTTAGGTTTGTAGTAGACGAGGAAAGATAGAAAAACTGGGACAGAAAAGAGAGATGTATCGACCTAAGTTTTATGTGCTTCACTGATTTCCCACCTCCGTGTGGCAACCACAAGACAAAGGCTTCTGCGAAGGCTTCCGTGCATGGAGGAGCTTGGCATACTTACCTCAGGCCTCACTTCTTGAGGCCATTCCTGCTCTGCACCTACACAGTGCTATGATGGCAGCTCCAGTGCCCTGACCAGCCAAAGGGCCGTGCAGAGGCAGCCAGGACTCAGGCTCTCTGCTGTCCCTCAGGCCCCAGCTTGCTTCTCAGCTGTCTCCAGCTCTTGTAGCACAAGGCCTGTCAACCAGCTCCAGACAAAAAGAGCAGGAGGAAAGAAGAAAATTAAACATAAAAATTGTTTGCTTCTACTCATTAGCCCTTTTATGTTGGTAGTTGCAGTGGGCTAGTAAGAAATGCTGAAGTAAATAACTGCACCACTGTTAAATTTTTGTCAAGATGGCTGTCCGAGCGCTGAAGACCCATATGAAGATCCGTTTTTACAGTATGTCTGTTAAAACAGTATGCTCTTCTTCACAGTATGTCCTGGCCTGGAGCTAACAAGTCCAGCCAAGACACGATGGGGAAAGTCCTCCTCTGCCAGCAGTACAGGGAGTGCCCGTGTTACAGCACAGCCCCAGTGGCTTTGTGGTGGAAAAACTCACTGCATCACAGACACTGTTCCTCTTGCAAAGGGAGGCAGGAATACCTTGACAAAACCTCAGGATTCTGGCATGGATAAAACCCAAGGCTGGGCTCCTTGTAGGGTGCCCTGGCATTGCTGTGTTAGCTTTTAATGGAAATTAATCATCAGGCTCTCGCAGTAAACACAGTGGTATGTGTCTTCTCCTTGCCAATGCTGGACTGAATGGCCACAACAGCTCTAGCATATCATCGCTCCAAGGATAAACGCCCCATTTTCACAGAGGTTACAGTGGCTGAGACCCTGATCTTGATTTAGGTAATCCCTAGGTCTGTTCATCTGTATGCTTGGCATTATCACCCATCTGGCCAAAGTTTGGCATTCGGTATTGCTGAATTGATGAGTTGTTTGGGTTTTTTTGGACTTGCAATTAAAAAAGAAGGTTTTGTTTTTTGTTTTTTTTTTAACTGGAAAATAACTGTGCTTTTAAGGAAAAGAACATTTGTCCAAACGGAAAACATAGCTTACTTTAAAATGCCTTGTTGTGAAGTTGACTCAAAATAGATGTTAACCTGGCCATCTAGATCCAGAGCTAAAGGTTCACATTTATTTGGTAAATTCTGCTACGTGCTCTTATAGTTTGCTAGAAAAAGAATTACTGTAATTTACTCTACGTTTTCATTACTTCTTACCCTCCTCCCCCATTCTTCACATTCACCTTTGGTTCATACTTTCTATAAAAATAACTCTAATTCTCTTCTGCTCTGGACAAACCAGTAGCTATTATAAACTAGAAGAAAAAGGTCCTTTCATATTGTTGATATTTGATGTTTGTTTAATTTCAGTAGGGCTTTCTAAAGGTGTAACGCAAGTAGGGTTTATTACTATTTGAGTCTTTAATTGCTGTAGTAATATTTTTTTACAGCTCCTTATTTTTATGTTTAAGGGTCCCCAGACACTTTGATTTATTGGCATTGGTGAATGATTGATAAATGATTGAGGTTAAATAGAAAAACTGAAGGCATTGTATGAAATATAGATGGTGCCAGAATGACCATGCAGGACCCACTAATATATTTAATGATACATACAACACAGCTGCTACGAGCTACAGCCAAAGCTACCACAAATATCAACTGTTCCCTGGGAAGGGAGAAAAAAGTGTAACAACAATAAGAGTGTTTTCTTTCCTGATAATCAGGAGAAGTGTGGTTTGTTCTGTTGCAGACCAGCTTTTCATTTCAGTGTCTCATGGTGTTTATTTCTGGGATATCATAACCGCAGAAGAAAGGAAGGTTCCAGACAGGCTTTTCACAGGCATATGAAGCAGTTAGGCACCTCATGTCTTTAGTGTTTCAAAAGGAATTGGTTATTTTTGTCTCTTGCGTTCCTTTGGAATTGCAAGTGAGGGTCTCTGTTTCAGGCTTGGTGCACACACAGAACTGGCGCTGCCACACGTCGCTATTCTGCTTACATGCAGATTTTGGGCTCAGGTGCCTGACAAATTGTGTGTATCTTATATTACTTATATTTTTGTGTCAGGAATGGCTTACGCTTGGCAGAGTAAGAAGTAGTGGGTGTTTGTTCCTGGGTGAAGCAGATGACATTTGGAGCTTTTAAAGCCCCTCATCTTCTTTCCTCTGGCTTGCAAGTAGTAGCTCTTAGGGCTGGCTGTGGTGTGTAGTCTGGTTCAGGGTGGACCCCTGCTCCACCACTGTCCCTATCCTCAGCCACAGGACCCCCCCCCTTGCCCCAGATTTGGCAGCAGTGAAGCCATGGGATCAGCTAGGTTGCCTCACTTCAGTATTTGTGTCCTGTCGATGAGCTGATCCGACTCACTGCACTGCAGTGCCAGGCAGGGAAGGAAAAACAGGAATACCTGATCCAGCAGAAACCCTGCATTACACTGAATGAAGCATGACACAGACCTGCAGCTGGGTGCTGGAGCAAGCCCAGCTATGGCATATGTTTGCAATCAGAAAGCTATTAAAAATACACATTGACAAGTAACTCTGCTTGAGTCTGTGAAATTGCGTGCTCTGGCCAGCGTGGTAGTCCAGCCTCATTGCTCCTGGTAATCTTTCCTAATCCCGTGAAGCTTCAGGATCTGGGAGAAGGATACTTGTTTTGGCTGGATTTCCATTTTCTCAATCTTTAGGGAATGATTTACCTTCCACCAGCGTTGGCACAGATGTGTGCTGAGGGGCTTGGCTCTGATTGTCATCTTCCTTGGTCCTCATTTTGGTGAAACTCAGTGCTGTGGAGGAAAGGAATAATTAATTATGTCTTTACATAGAATCACATGACCAGCACAATCATCTGGTTTGGACTCTGATTTTAGTTTATGAATAGAGAGGTCCTTAAAAGGGTTGCATGGTCAAGAATATCTAGCAGATCTAAACCAGATTCTTATGAAATTGCTGCTAGGAGATTGTGATGATCCCTCTCCACATCAATTAAGAAATGTGATTCGCCCAATCTTGTGCTAGAGATGGGTGCTGCCCTTGGCTGGGCAAATGGGGCAGAGCCCAAGGATGGCGAGAAGAGAGCGGGTAAGCGCATGCAGGTAAGGAGCATTGCAGAACAGCAGCAGCCCTGGCCCCATGCAGACGCTGGTGATGTGGAGCAAGGCACATGGCAGTGTGTGATGGGTTAGGTCAGGAAAGGCTTATTATGGGCTTGTACAGCGCTCTGGCAATAAAAATAACTTGACACCAAAAGAGCAACAAATTAGATGTTGGGGTAATTCACAGTTGGCAACCACACTTGCACTTCAGTGTGCTGGCATTGACAGATGCTGTGGGCTTTCTGTGAGAGTCTGTGCCACTTGACAGTGTCACAGACTTCACTCTGGACTGCAGAGAGCTGGGCATTTTCCACTAAGCGTGTCTGTCTGTCCTGCCCTTCTCTTACAGGCTGTGTCACCAGTGGCTGCTTCTGAGGGACTGGGCTCTTTCTAGCAGCCTCCCATAAGAACCAAGTAGTGTTTCCCTCCTGGTGTCCTGCATGGCAGCTTTTGCCTAAGACAGAGATGGAACTTAAATTTATGCTGTATCACTTATCAGAATCTTCATGCCACCTTCAAGGTGCAGACGGCCCCTGAAGTAGGCAGAGAAATGGGAGAAGGTGATGGAGAACTCCATTTCCACTGCATCCAAAGGGAGCAATTTTACCTTGGAGCAATTGCTTAAGAAACCAAGTTATTAACAACTACTCTGTGGCATGGCAGTCTTTGGAAAAATGAAAATCATTAAGCAGTCCATCTTTGTTCAGAGCCGAGCTTTAGATAAATAAGCAACTCTTGAAGGCACAATTTCGTTAATCGCCGACAATTACATACTTTGTTTTTACATTAGGCCAGCTGTGCTGAAAGTTCCTGCGCCTCTGGTGCGTTTTCCAGTTTTTAATGGGCTTGGTATTCAACCTCAACAATCAGGAGCTTGTTTTTATGTTGGAAAGGGTTCGTTGTGTGATCTTGAAAATTAACTCGATCATTTTAGCTCCTCGGTATTATTTGCAGGGTTTTGTTTGTTTGTTTGTTTGTTTATGAATCCCGTCTTCCTTCATTTGGGTTATTCACGTCCATCCTTTTTTCCTTTGAGGTTATTTTTACATGACAAACACTTTGCTGATCCCAGAATGAGATGCTTCTGGTTTGGATTAGTGTGGATCTGAAAAACTTGGCCGTATGCTCTTGGAATATTACACAATTTGATAAGGTGTGAAAATACGGTTTTATACTTTTATTTGCAAGTCAGATCAATGCAGAGTAAACCAATTTCTGACTTTATTTACTTTCGTACATAGACTCCGGCATGCAAACTAACCTCACTTTTGGGATGTGGGACAAGGACAAACACAGGACTGTGTGAGTGAAATGGGTGTGTTCGCCACATCTGAACGCGTGGTTCTCAAAATTTGGGACGTGTAAAAATATGCAGTAAAAATACTGATGTCCTGTGGCAGTCTGAGAGTGTCTCTGAAGGGTGGGGCTCCAAAATACAAGCATAGCATTTAGATTTCTTTCCTTTTTATATTTGCCTCTTTAGAAAAGGGAATCAGCACAAAAGAAAAACGTAGCGATCGTGTTCTTTCCTCTGAATTAGATACAGAGGAGGTGCGCGGTAGCTGTGGGCACCATGACTATAAGGTACAGAGTGCACTGGGGAGAACAGGGTGATGTCAGCTGGGCTTTGCAGGAGTAAAGCAGGCAGAGAGATACCAGCACTTCCTCATGTCAGATCGTAGTGGCTGCACTTCCGGTGTCCACAAGGACTGAAGTCCCGATAAGTCAGACCCACAGCAGCTGGACAGGAGGAGAGCAAGCAGATGGCTGTGCATCCCACTGTGTCCCAGCCACAGTAGGCTGCTGCTTAGACCTCAGCAAATGTCTCTTGTCTCGTCAGCACCACTGTGTATTCCAGGAGGTGCAGAAAGTGCATTTAATTCTCCAAAGTATAGGACTACATAGGCCCACCAGTCGCTCTATCAAAGCCTCAGCGGAGCTAGGCATTATCTGACAGCTTTGCCAGCTTGGTGAGCACAGAGCTCAGGTTAGTACCATGGGGTGGCGGCAGGGAACAGTGGGGAGGTGCATTTCTGTGCCTTCTGTCACTGCCTCCTTCCCCTCGCGACTCTCACAAAACCTAAATAATGTAAGTGCCCTGCTGGGAGAGGAGCTGACCATATTACAGCAGCGAAGCTCTGCTCCTCAGTGGAATAACTCTTCTCTCTTTTCCATACCCAGTGCAGGAAGTTAGTGCTCTTATGTCTGAGCAATAAATGCATGTTTTTCTAAGATACTCCATAAAATGAAACCTGCAGTGGACCTGGTCCAAAGACCATTTGAGTGAATCACGTGGACTCCCACGAATTCAGTGAAGTTTATGAATCGAGCTGTATAGCTTTCAGTAAATTACTAACAGAGAATGCTGTTTTACTGTTGATGGTGAGCCACTTGCTCCTAGATAGCAATTAGTAAGTGAGCAGTGCCTTTAGTCAGTGCTCTTCTCTGCCCCTCGAGCAAAGTAACTTCTGTGGGTTGGAGCAGAGTTTTTGGAATTTGTATAGTTAACCATTTAGTGGAGAAGCTTCAGTGGCTTTTTCCTTCTCCTTACCCCAGTCCTTATTGTCTAACATTGGAAACCTCTACTTTGTGACTGAAGGCCAGAAGAGTAGATGTGTTTGTGTGAGAATCATAGAATCATAGAATGGCCTGGGTTGAAAAGGACCACAGTGATCATCGAGTTTCAACCCTCTGCTATGTGCAGGGTCGCCAACCACCAGACCAGGCTGCCCAGAGCCACATCCAGCCTGGCCTTGAATGCCTCCAGGGATGAGGCATCCATAGCCTCCTTGGGCAACCTGTTCTATTGCATGAGGGAGAGAGGAAAATCACCTCTCTTTCAGTTTACCAATGGGGCAGGATTCATGGGTATTTTTTCTGACTTAACTAGACTGTGGAGATGCCACTCCAGTTGTAGAGGTCTGCAGGCAGTCAGTGCTGAGTTCTTCCCGAGTTTCAGGTTAACTTAAGCTTAACTGATAATAACAGAAGCTTTATTCTACTGACACTAATTCATATTTGAGGACTCTTAGATATTTGTGAGGGGAAATGCTTTAACCTAAAAAAAATCATGCTTTAACTTCTCTGCTTTGCCTGTTCCCTGGGGGATTCCTCCGAGCCTTTCTAGCATGCTGTCATCCTGAATTGCTGGCACACTCCATAAAGTTCTGGTCAGAACAGAGAGCCTTTCCTCCAGGTCCCAGTGGAGATGTGCAACCCCTCTCCCCTTGAGTGGGAATGTTGCCAGTCCTCTGTAAGGAAAATCCATTCCCAGTCCACAGAAGAAATAAAAATGCTCATCACTTTACGGTATTTTTAGCTATACTTCTAAACCCGTCTGCTGATTAGGCATAGGCTACCTCTTACCCTATGCTTTCACAGCTTCTGACTCACAGAGACCTTGATGAAGCTTGAGGTATTACAGGGATCACAGGTATCGACATCTTTCCTGATTAATGGAAAATCATTGCCTGCATCTCCCAGACTTGAAAATCATGTAGCTTTACAAATAACCAAACTGTAAAGAGATCTAAGGGTTGTCTCCTTGGTGCCACCGTCTTGTTCCTTTTGTATACTGTTCGCTCTTTGTTTGCTCTCAGCCCCCGGTCTGGCCGCATCACGCTGGATACTTGCACAGCTCTACAGGAGGATGTGATGAGGGACAGAAAAGAAAATCATTTTACTATGATCTTACTGGATATTTCCAACCGTTTGTTTTCTTGTTTGTTTGATTTTCTTTCTGAAGTAGTAACGAGTCTCTGGTTTTGTTTTTCAAAGGCTTTCCTCCTCTCTTTCGATACCAAGT
>PPHD01018011.1:0-14771 GCA_002909625.1 Bambusicola thoracicus
ACTGCCATGATGATGTAGAGCATTTCAGACACTCCTTTGTTCTGTCCTGGGGGTGGTGTGTGCTCAGACTCTGCTTACAGCTCAGACTTGCAGCACTAGAGGCTTACTCAAAATGTCTGTGCAGGTGTAGAGGCTGGGAATGTTCTCTGTCTGAGTTGCTCATTGTGCTCCGTGTCAGAGGCTGTCCTGGTAGCTCACCTTCCATTGTCCTGTCCCATTCAGTCAGCAGCAACTTCTTCCTCAGGAGAGCAAAATTAGGGAGGTGACCGTTTTCTGTTTGCATCAGTGCTGTCAGTGGTTTTGACTTGTATGAATCGACTTAGTCATGTTGCTCTTTGATGTTCGTTGACTTTTGATTTCAACTGGAAACCAGAGAAGTCAGCGTCACAAGTAAGTTCTATGTAATATGCCAACTTGGGTGCTTGTGTAACACTTACCTGTTCAAGAACCACTGCTGGTGACTTACCATTTGGGTGTTGGCAATCACAGTGAAAAGTTCATGAGAAGTACTAGGTGGATAATTGTTTATCTCAGTCATCTGGGAGCTAATGATCAGTGTAGTCACCAAAAAAGGCAGTTCACCATTGCTGAAATACTGAAAGCATCTTATTGCAGTGAAGTGGCATAGCAGTGCTTGGACTCTGCACCTTGCTGCTTCCAGGAGCGCAGGGTTCCTGGCTTCCCTGTGCTTGGAGGGTGGAAAGGAGACCAGGAGGAGCTCTGCGGGACTTACCTCATATTTTCCACCGTCTCCTGAGAGGAGGATGTGTGTCTAAATGCCAGTGTATGTCATCAGAGCAATTTCCAGAGAAAACAAAGCGCAAGGAAGCACTGCAGGCTTTCCATGCCTCCGTGCCCTCCAGGCACCCTGCCTTGAACCAGTGGAATTTAACAGGCGTGTGTTTTCGCTAATGGCATTTTGTAGAGCAAGGGTTTGTTTCTGTTTGCAGAACACTCTTCTCCAGGAAACGGTGCGCAGAGAGTGCGAGGAACGCTATGAGCTGACTGCAGCTTTGACTCAAGCCAGGGAACAAGTACTGCAACTCAGAAAGCTCAGTGGAAACTTCCCGTTATCGCCGCGTTCCCCAGCTCAGGGCAGCCTAACCTCCTCTGCTGCCCTGCGTGCTGATTACGGACGCAGCAGCCGCCCCGGCCCAGGGAGGGCCATCCATCCCTCTGGGCAGGTCGGTATTCCCCGAGCTGTGCAGGCACCCGCTGGCAGGCCCAGCAGTATGACTTTGCCAGCTCTCAGAGGCCGGGAGACCTCGGCCAGGAGAAGGCAGCGGAGCCAACTCTGACACGTGGGGAAGCTCTGCAATGTGTCAGCCACCAAACTGTCAGCCCTGGGCATCAGGTGTTGCCTGATGAACTTCATGCATTTCTACAGCTGAGAATTAAGTTACATTCTGATATATTTTTGATGTGATAATGTTTATTTGTCCGTTGCATATCAGTGTAATTAAATGCTATCTACGTTACAAGATGGGAAAAGTAAGAAAGAAAAAACAATTGCCTCTCCAAAAAGTGCACGTATTCAAGAAGTGTAATTAAAATAATTACCAACTTCAAATGCTGTTCTCCCTAAAGCACTTTGTTGGAATTTTCCCATTTTGTGTGTTGTCCCTTGTAACTTCATTGTGCGTTTCTGGCATAAAAATGCAATGTGTTTGGTTAGAACCAGATGTATGCCATTATTGCATGGAGCAGTGTGCCCCCATTGCCTGGGCAGCCACCCCCAGAGACTGCAGCCATGTTCCCCACAGCGCCAGCACGGACCTGAGCTACTCAGTGGGGGTAAGTTGGAAGGGAGCATCCTGGGGATTGTCAGAGCACGTGAGCAGCAGGATGACTGACGTTGCCTGCTCCTTCTTGGGTTTTAGGACTGGGCTCTCTCTACATTCAGAAACATGGAGTTGCTGCTTTGCAGGATGTTTGTGAACACAAATACGTTTGTACTTGCACCATGAATCTTGGCTGGACTATTTCTGAGTGATGAGATAGCCCTGTGTGTGATGAAGTGGCTGCAGAAGTCTATGTCTTTAGTGCTGAAGTAACTTAGAAGTGCTCTGCTGAATCCAGTGGCATAGCAGGGAATACATGTCACATAATAATATTAGTGGGAGAGGCAACCGCTATAGATTTAGCATCTTGAGCTAGATTTTAAGGTGCACTTTGTCTTACTCAGCTTCTGTTCCCACTGAACCTTTACTGATCCTTTCCATTACTGAACCTTAACTGATCTCAGTGGTAACAGAGTGCATCCAAAAGCTCAGAAATCCCCTATTCTCAAATTCAGAAAGCAGCAAGAATTCAGTGGCAACAATTAATCATACACACAGCAGAGATACCCGGGAAGCAAACTCCCAAGTGCGTGCTTTGGTCACTCATTTGTGTGTTGTTTTTTTTTTCTTAAAGATGTTGAAAAATGGCAGTCTGAGAGATGTGGAAGTAATTCCACTGAAAAACAGCTTCAGGAAATCCATTTTTCAGCCATTCCACAGAGGCACAAAGAATGACTGGATGTTCCATTCTGTGCTTGCTGAGAATGATTAATTTTATTCTTGTTGTTTAGGAGAAATCCTGGCTTCTTTGAGCTTGAAAGCTGTTGTTCTGTTACCCACCTGCGGCCTTCCTGTGCTGAAGGAGAAGACCTTCATTGAGGCAGCTCTTCAAATGGTGAGTCCCAGAGCACTGTTGTGTCGATTTTAAATAAAGCTCTTAAGATGAACTTCAGTTTTATTTTACAGACTTACAGAACATTTAAATTATACAGTACGTTAATTATTATTTTACTTGCTCAGGCCGCTGTGGAACAGACATGAGGGTGAACCTTGTGGCAGTTGATGTCATTGAGAGCTTAATGCTGGATTTTTTGTATTGATGAAGGGGGGGATGTTTACCTGCTGCCTGCAGGGATGCACACAGTAATGCCTCTGTACTTCAAGAAGAGAGCAGAGCTGGGCTTGTGGCCACCCTGGCTCTGTTCCTGTGCACAGAATGCCCAGCTCTGTGTGGTACTGGCCCTTCTTGCCCAGTGCTGCAGAGCTGCGCATAGGGCTGAGGGCTGGGCTCCTGGCTGCTGCTTGTGTCCTGCAGCACCTCTCTAAGGAAGGGCTGTATGTTCATAAATCAGGGGAAAGGAGTAGCATGTGAAATAAAGAGCAGTCACAGAAGTAATGTTTGTAGCATGAGGGAGAGCATAAATCATGGACCCCCACTGAGTCAGGAGCCAAGATTTCCCTCATTTCCATAGCTCACAGAAACCCAGAGCTTGTGCTGCTAAGCAATAAACAAAGTGTATTAATATCAGGAAACCTTGTTCACCAGCTTTTACAAACAAAGTAATTTCATAAAGTCAAGGAAAGTTTACAAAGCATTTCTCACAATGGGGTGAAGTGCAGGAGCAGAGTGCCATGGAGAAGGCAGGCAGCTAATTCCATCCCCACGTTTCAGGAAATGCAGCTTCCTGGAGGCAAGGCATTTTGTAGAAGCTGTGTCATTTATGAATGGGTTTTTCTTATGCTGGACCTTGCACTCTAGGACTCACGGCACAAGGGAATACTGGAAACCACAACGTTGGAACAAATCAGCCTCTGTGGCTCCTGAGCTGCCTGCTGGAAGCAGCCATCCTTTCACTCCTCAAGGTTGCAGGAAAGTGGCCTGTGGCTGTGAGTTTGCCTCATGCAAAGGCTGCTCTGTTGTTCCTTGGTAGAGCTGATGTTGTTGCCTGGTTGAGAGCAGAGTCCCGAATCTTTCCACGAGGCACTGTCTGTGCTAGTAGCTGCCATGTTGCATAGCAGGATAGGATGCCAGGGTGTGCAGCAGGGTTGGGAGCGGAGCTCAGAGCAACACCTGGCAGTGCAGCCTGGGGCTGCCACGTGGAGTTGTTCTGCGGGGGAAGAAAGCAGATTTAGGTAAAAATCATTGTGGTGTCTTTGCAGCCTTGAAAGCGTATGGAGATAGCTGGACCCAGTGCCATAGGTCAGTAAAATGTATAAATCAGAAGGAAATGCAGGCAGTCTTTGGTTTCAAGAAGTGGTTTTGCTGTGAGGGATTCTTCACTTTAAATTCTTGTTTTGGCTCCTGGTGTTTTATAGTTCCCTTTAAAGCCTGCAGAGTGCTGCAGAAAGCACTGCCCACCCTTAATGCAAAAGAAAAAGTGTGGGAATGAAATCAGGGGAACGTCCTGTCTCAAACAAAAGCTGCACGTCTTTATTTTCAGTTGTTTAAAAGCTTCTTTACAGAATGAAAAACTGATGTTAGGCTGTGTCTTTAATTGCTGTTGTTATTGGAGTTTATTCCCCTAATGAAAGGGTAAACTATATGCAACTGTAGTGACGTGAAGTAATGGAACCAAACATGCTTAGCACTTATGTGGCTTTTTTCATCCTCAAAGCATAGTACAAAATTAATTTTGATAGGATAATAAAAAGGATGCTGTAAAAGATTAATGCTGAAGAGGTTTTAACACCGGAAATACAATTTGTGTGATGGAAAATATGGGCATCTGGCGTTGCACTGTGAACTGTTCCCAGATAATGAAAAGAAACCGCTTCCAAGCAAGCGTGGCCAGATCCAGCAGGGTGTTTGTGCTCCTCTCTATCTCAAGAGACGCCTCCTATCTTCTGACAGGAGCGAGCCACAAAGCTTCCAAAGCTGCAGTTTTCCATCTGGAACCTTGAATTGCTGCTGAGTTAAGGTCAGTGCCAGGATGTGGCTGTGCTGCTTCCCAGTAAGCCAAGGAATGATGGCTGGGGAGCCTACAGAAGTAACACTTATTTCTGTAACATGTGGCTGGATCTCACTGTAGCCATGCAGCTAAACCCTGTCCAATTCCACCAGTGCTTCACTGGCAAAAGCAAGCATGTGTGATTAGAAGTTAACTTATAATACACAAGGCATACCAGCTGGTTGTGATTTGCTGTACACTAGCTTAGACAGTCCTTCACAATGTGCCTCACGTGGAAAAGTTAGGAAAATACTAAGTACTTTAAAAAAAAATCTGCTTTCAGGCAGCACTAAGATATAATATGTACTGCAGACAATTTTAAACTTTATTTCTCCATGAAATTTTACTTTATTTCTCCAGAAAGCCCCTGGTGTGAGCTCCAGAGCTTTTGTCCAGAGACAGAGGAGGTTCTTGGGCAGAGTGGAGCATGGGGTGAGCAACATGCTGCAATGGAGTGAGCAATGCATGCTGTGATCGTGCTGGGAAAATGATGCCATTATCAGACTTTGTATGCCATGGGTTGTGTTGCATGCATTGCCTTTGTTCTTTGCCTTCATACTGAAGGTCCTCACTGTACCGCCCTCTGTGTACCTGGCAGGCTTTGTGCTGTTGCCTTGTCACACCACATGCTTTGCTCCTTTCCCTACAGGCCACAGTAAGGGACAGGTTGAAATTCAGCCCTGATCTATGTGCAGGGCAACTTTCAATCAGAGCAAATGCTGAGCAACGAAAGCTGTTCATCTGATCTCTGTGCAGCATTTGGTCAGCTTGTGAAATAGAAGGGATCGTGAACAAACAGACACGTTGATCAAATGTCTACTCTGTGTTCTCTGTCATGCACTCAACAGAATACAGAACCGAATGGATGTGTTGATACAGGAGGTGTTCTGGGCATGATGCCTGTTTGATGGGATGAGGAAGTGGCACCGACTCAGGTCTGAGCATTCACTCCAAGCTGCAGCACAGCTTCAGGTGAGCTGTCACCTTTTGTGTCACCGGAGAGCAGTGCCAGGTCACAGTGTGGAGACACCTCTTTCCTCCTGTGCTGCACTTGTGCTTTGAACAGGGTGTCAAGCACTGTCAGCTGCTTTGGAAGCTGTGTAGATTTCAATATCTCCCCGGAATCCATTAATTTCTGAATGTCAGGAACTTAAATGATGACGCAGACCCATTTTAGCCTGTAAAACCTGTTGTTGCTGGTTCCTCAATCCCATAAATTTACAGGAACTGGTTCCTTTAGAGGAACCTGTTATTTCCAAACATTCAACGTGTTTCAAGTTTCCTGTTTGCACACTACTGAATACTAATCTGTTAGGGTTGGTTTTGTTTTTATTCAGTTCTGACAAAGATATGGATTGGCAGCAGTGACAGTTTGGAATCCAAGCAGAAGGCACAGCTGCATGCAGCAGACTTGGGACGTTTCACTTTCCATTTCTTGCTGGCTGCATCCCTATGGGGTTTGATAAGCTGTGTGCTGCTGCTGAGCCTTCCAAGGAGCTCACCAACAAGAGCGTTGATTACAGTGCATGCAAAGAAACCATCTGCAATCTGAGGCCAGCAACGCGTGTGAAAGGTCTGTAATGATGGAAGCAACCTCTGGGCAAAGTACAGAAGGAGATAATGAAGCATATCAGTCACAGGATGGGACAGGCATGCACTTTTAAGGAGTTTCTTCAGGTCGATTGTGGAAGCAGCTTGCTCTCAGCACAACTACAACCATGGACAACTTGAGGGCAACTCCTTTCCTAGCCAGCATGGAAACAGAACCTGATGATTAATGGGAATCAGTGTGATACATCTGTGGGCTTTGCACCCAGCAGGAAATGTTACTGCTGAGTCATCACTTGCCCCTTAGCAGCATGCATGTGGGCAGCCCAGCCCATACTTTCTGCTGAAATGGAGCAAGAGGGAGCTGGAGCAGTCTGTGTTTTAGAATCACAGAATCATTACGATTGGAAACGACCTCTGAGATTCCCAACCCCAGCCCACCCCACCACGCACGGTGCCTACATCCCTCAGTACCACATCGCCACGGTTCTGGAGCACCCCCAGGGACGGTGACCCCACTGCTCCCTGAGCAGCTGTGCCAGTGTCTGACAGCACTTTCAGAGAAGAAATTTTTCCTGATTTCCCACCTGAAGCTCCCCTGGCACAACTTGTAGCCATTACCTCACGTCCCATGTGGTTTTCTGGCTTTTTGGCTTACTGTAGTCTTTGTGCTGTTTGATGACTTTGAGCAATATTCTTAGCAGCCGTTTCAGTCTGAGTGCTGTTAAGTGACTGGTAGCTTCAACATAGATTTCACATGCAAAATAATATTTCTCAGAGTCTATCTGTGAAAGCCAGGGTGCCTGTCCTGTCCCTGGCAGACCTGTTGTGCATACTGCCAAACCTTGTGCACTGAAACTGTGGGCTCTCAGTTCCACATTTCTGCATACAGATGGCTCAATGTGCTCTTCTGCTTGAAGCTGGCTGAGGACACCTGGGCAGATGAGAGCAAGCAGAGCAGGGAGTATGCTGGCCCTTCTCCACCTGGGAGCAGTTACTTAAGATAAATCT
The DNA here is from genome assembly GCA_002909625.1 of Bambusicola thoracicus. Lineage (NCBI taxonomy): Eukaryota > Metazoa > Chordata > Aves > Galliformes > Phasianidae > Bambusicola > Bambusicola thoracicus. The sequence continues at coordinate 7,289 of PPHD01018011.1, forward strand.
GGGAACCATGGTCCTTCATAGCAAGGTAAGAGTAGAACGTGTTCAAAGCCAAGGTCTGTGCTTCCTGTCCCTTGTCCTATCCCCTCCTGCTGCTTCCTGTGATGCAGCTTCCCTAGGAGCTCACACCACCACCATCATTTCAGGGCCAAGCTGGAGGCTTTGGGCTGGAGGAAGCATGGAGCCCCAAATCAAAAATTGGGTGGCCTCTCTCTCAGCATGGCATGGCTCAGTTTTGGTGGGTGTCAAGTGCTTGTGATCAGCAGCAGCCACAGCCAGTGCTCATTTACTGAATGAAAACAACAGCAGTGAAAGTGTGGAATAGTGTGGAGTGGTCCCCTCTGGGACTCATGGGATGATGACATTGAGCAGAGGAAAGTTTCAGCACAGCACAAAGGAAAACGTCCTGATGCTGTGCTGGCCCTCGGGGGGATGGGGAGAACCCCTTGGACTGAGTCATGGGGATGGGCAGGAAAGAACTGTGGAAAATGGGCAGTGAGGAGCAGCCCTGCTGGCAGCAGCCTGTGACCTACATGGGATTTTCCAACTCCCAATTTATGTGAAATGGAAAGTGATTTATTTTGCTTAACGTTGCTTTCCTATAATGAGTAGTACCTAGAGGGGAGGTGCAGAGCTTGGATAAGGAGTGCCTTCAGGAATCTGCCTGCTGCTGCAGAAGCAGCGCTTCCCCATTGCTGCTGTGTTGGTCTGGGGGTCACATCTCTGTCCTGCCCACATGTCCCTACAGTGGTACTGCCTGCATATCCCTGAGAAACAAAACAACTCAAGTCACACAGGGTTGCCCTCTCCTACCTCAAGAGCTGCCTCTTTTTCTCCATATCCAGGTTGGCTGAGAGGCACTGAGTCAGCAGCACGATGTGGAGGTGAAACATACCTGCAGAAGGGCATTTTGGAAAGTCCTGCAATTCTGCCAGAACTGCGTGTGATGGAGGATAATGGTGCACGAAGCAGGGGAGGGGGCTTAGGGGGGAGGGTGGGCTGCCTCTCCTCACAGTAATCCAAGGCTGACGCTGCTTTCTGAGCACTGCCTGTTGTGAATCATTGGCTTTGATGGGAATCCACTTAGGCATCCATTTCTGCAGCTGTTTCCTGTGTATGTGGAGCATTGTGTGAGCTGTAAGAGTGTTTCGAGTTACCAGGACAGGGTGGTCACTTGAATCATCATGGAGTTCTGAACGAAGAACCACACGTGCATTTTGGGAAAAGTACCCCAAAAAAGATCACCAGCAACCCCTGAGAAGTGTGCAGAGAGAGGTCAGATAGGGGGGATGATTTATGGCCGCCGTGGGTGTAACCAAGTAGCAGCATTGCCTCACTGCTTTTATAGATTGCCGGTTGCCAACTTAATTATGTTTGCTGATGTCTTTTTTGGGTTTTGTTTTTGTAGAGTCCTTCTAAAAATAGCAGCAGCACCTCCTCAGAGGGTTACTGGGGCAGCTGCTGGAGCTCAGAAGAGGCTGTAATTCATATGCTAAAGCCACACAGGGACGGTTGGGCTTTGCAATTCCTGTGCTGTAAAGCAAAAGAAGCAAAAGTTGCATCTGAAGAGCCCACGGAAATTCAGAGGATGAGGACATTCCACTCCTGCTGTGCTCGTCATGGAAGGAAGCACCACTGTAACCCAGGGGATGGCACTGAGGATTCTGTTGGCGCACACAGCACACCTAGCAGGTATGCAGCTGCCCTGTGGGACCACGGTCCTGGTGCTTACAGTGAGATGCTTCCTCACCCTTTATCTTTGCTTTTGTTTAGTTGCCGTGGAATTACTTGAACCCTTCCCTTGCTACATCACATTAGCAGCTGCTGCTGCTGCTGTTTCATATTGTCATACCACGTGCATGTCACTAAAAGCAGCCGTGGCCCCACTCATGCTGCTTTACTCCATCCTCTTCTTGGCCTGGTTACTGTGCTGGGGATCCAGGCTGAGCTCTGCCTCCTGGAGAGAGCCCACTTGTGTCCTGCTGCTGGGTTTTGCCATTTGGGGAGGGAAAGGGTCACACCCTCGGATTTTGGGTGCTATATTTGGATTTGCTATTGGTATCCCCCTTCATCTGCCATACCTGCAACCTCAGCTGTGTGGGGTTTCAGAAATACAGCCACTGTTGGGTGTGGGGCACAGCTGGGAGCTGCTCTGAAGCCCCTCATGGAGGATGGGTGCTCTGGCAGCACTGCTGTGCTGGGGTGTGATCTGGGCTGTGCTCAGGGTACTGCTGTGAGGGGAGCCCACGTGTGCATGTAAAACAACACCCAGCCCCAAGCTGTGTTGTGTCAGTTCATGTAACCTGACAGATCTCCTCAAATAAGAACCATATGTTAGAGATAACATCTTTGTTGCTTGCGGTTTCCTTGATGGCAAACTACTGTGCTATAACCCCAGAGTGTCCAGTTCAGTTATAAACTCACCACAGATGGAAACTGGAAATAGAATGAGGGCTGGTTTGGGTCTAGCAGGGGCTGGGAGGGATGCAGTGGCGCACAGGCTGTTGCTCTCTCTGGGTGCAGCAGCATGACCTACCTGGGCTTAGAGCTGACGTTTTGCCCAGCAGTCCCTCATTAAATCATTCTCCCCACCCTGCCTACCCAAAGCCATTCTTTGGCTGTGGAGCTGTGCCCTATGCCCTCAAACTCAGGTGGAAGCACGAGGTGCCATTCCCCGTGGGAAAGGACAGCCTTTCCAGCACTCAGGAGCCACGTGCTGGGAGGGGCCGCTGAGAGCTTGGAGCAGCCCCAGGGCACTGTGTGATCCTGTGGGGTTTAAAGTGACCCCCAGCTACTGCCTGCTGCTCCAAAGCAGCCTCGGGGTGGGCAGCGCTCTGCCTTGCAGCAGTGCCCTGCATGCACAGGCTGCTCACGTCTGCTTTGCAACACTTCCACCTACAGAATAAAACCCAGAATGGCAGCAGAGCAGCTGATGGCCCTGGGAGCAGCTCAGCCTCAACGAGGGGTTCTGTTTCCTGGGACAAGAATGGTACGTTTTTGCAATTTTTTTTTACCATTGGAATATAAAGATGTTTGGTGGGCTTTTTTTTTTTTTTTCCACAACAGCTTTTCTGAATGTCACTGTTTTCCAAAGGCCCTCTGGTTCACAGCCAGGCAGGAGCTGGGAAGGGGAAGCTGCTTCCTTCACAGAAGTGTTTTTTCCTTGGCAGGGCGCAGCCGCCAGAGCTCCACTGCGATAATGCAAGGCATGGGCACGGGCTGGGAGTGCGGCGTGACCCTGTGGGAACTTCCTGAGGGAAAGCAAGTTTGAGGGAGGGGCAAAGCGCAGGTTCAGCACCTCACTGCACTCACAGTGCTCCTCACAGCAGCATCTGTACAGAAGCGCTCTGCATTTCCCAGGGAGAGGCCCTCACTGCAGCACCCCATGCTTAGCCCGGGATGCTGGCAGCTGTCTCTCCATATGTGAGCTCCTCCCCACCGGCCCCATCCCAGCACCCCCATCTGTTGGGCCCCAGCCTTCCCCTCGTCTCCTCTTACTCTGAATTGCAGCTCTGATTGCACAGCTTTATGCTCTTGCAGCACTTTGCTGTTGGAACAATTTCTTGCCAAAAGCACAGCACCGTGTGCTTTCCTGCTCCCCCCGGCTGCCATCTGCCACCCAGCATAAAGCAAACGTGGGGCTGCTGCTGCCCATCTGCTCACCGTGGAGCCAACTGAGCAACCTTCCTCCCGCCTGCAGCAGCCACTGCACCGGAGGCTGCAATTGCTGGAAGTGCCAAGGAGACAGAGAGGAAGGGCACACAATACCTTTCATTGTGCTTGGTGTGTATACTGCAGCACTGAGTCCAAGTGAGTCCTACTGCTTTCATCCATCCTGGTAAGAGCAAGCACAGTGAGTCGAGCTGGGGCTGGGAAACAGGGCATCCACACCTGAGCTGGGGGAGCCATCTTGCTTCTGTCTATGCGTGGGGTTCCAGTTAGAAACACCCTTGCAATGGAGTATCACAGAATATGGTGGGTGTTTTGGTTGTTTGTTTTGGTTTTTTTTAAACCATAAAAGCATTTCTACTCTGGGGGGGGAAACCTTTAAACGTGGTTTCACTGTGTGTGTTACAGAGGGCTCTGCAGAGTACAGAGCATGCATCAATTGCAATAGATCAACAGAGGACAGAGGCTGCTATTGACTGGGAGCAGAGGCTGTGCACGTTGAACTCCTGCTGGTGCTGTATGGCCACACGCTGTGAGCAGCGCTGGCTTTGTTCCCTGCTTTCCTGCAGGAAGAACCCCTGTGCTGACACACATCAGTACTGGCGCTGGGGGACACACATGGACAGAGAAGGGTGAGGATTCTGTAACTGTACCCCTTCCTGGCCGCCCTGGGATTCCTTGCAGAAGACAAAAGCAAGCAGCCTGCAGGGCCCCCAAAGGCTGCTCACCACCAGAGCACCCAGACCTAATCCTAAAAGCAGGAGAGATACGTAAGAGATCTAACAGCACCCTCCAACGATTGTTTTTTGTGGTTTGGACTTCAGTACCACCCCATGACAGTGAGGTCTAGTGGTAAGAATGGGGCAGGGCCATCCTTAAACAAGGCTCTGACTTACTGTGCAGTGATTTGTTAGGGCAGTGGATCCAGCACACAGACACTGCTCACTCCCTCAGTGATACTACTGCACAATGCTGACCCTCGTTTAGTTGTGCTTTAAAACAGATCATCTGCTTTTGTTTCATTAACCAAAACCATTTATTTTAGGGCCCATTTTTGGCAAAATCATTACATGGTTATGGCTGCCATCAGTAGAGCTGACTGAATGCATCTTTTTTCCCCAGGAAAGAGGAGACAAGCACTGAACCCCTGCTAGCTGCCTGCGCGCTCACTGTGTAAGCAATCTGCAGCAGATGGTGCCCAGATGTTCCCCATCACCAGATGTTCCAGCTTTATACAGAAGACAACTCCTGCTCTTCAGCTCCAAAGCGAGGGCACGAGGAGCACAGAAGGATAATTAGTGCTTACACACAAACACCAACACAGAGGCTGATTCCTCCTTACAGTTTCACTACAGGACACAAACTTCTGACACCCACCAGAGCCTGAGCTAACTGTGCTGCCTGGAAGCCACATTGTTATGGCTGCTCAGGGCTCCATACTTGTACCTATGGAAAAGTGACCTTCATCTCCATAGTAACATAACACTGCTGCTTTCAGGAAGTTGTAAGTACAAACCGAGTTACTGCAACTATATATACATTTTAAAGAGGTAACCAAGAAATAAAGGAACGCATTTATCTTTTCCAACTTTTGAAAAAGATTTCATCACTTTCTGGATTTCTAGAGCAGAGATGCAGCTGCCTGCCATCCTGCTGCAGGAACACAGCAGCTCCAGAGCAGCCTTTGCTCAGTCACCTCCCCCCCAGCTCTTCTGAGCTCTGCAGCATTCCTGGCCGTACCACAACCTGCTCCTGGAAGCACCCAGATGCTCTCAGTCAGCTTACATAGCCTCAGGTTTTGTCCACCTGCACACTGCAGCCACGTGAACCACACTGTGGACCTTCAACTGGGAGCAGCATTTTGGCACAGTGCAGTTTTGTGTTAACAAAGATTAGGATGCAGGTATAGGGAGAACGTCACAAACCTAGGGACACTTCTGGCACATTCTGCAGATGTTTATAAGTGTTTCAACTCTGATCCTACTGCAAATACACAACTCTTCCCCTTCCCTGCAACCAACCTGCCACCAGTAATGAAAACAGGGAGGAAAACCCCTAACAGTCTCTTGCCCTGCTTTGTACTTCCAGCTCCACCAGGCCAGAGGAAGCAGCAGACAGCAAGACCTGAGCTCTGGGCTGCAGCAGCTGAGGGAGGTACAGGGGAGTGGCAGAGCTGGGTGGAATGCTGGGAGCTCCTTGCTGGCTGCTCCTCTCTCTGAGCTTTACACACAACAGAAGCATATCAACATCCCAACTGTCCCATTCCCATCCCACCCTCAAAGCACTTCCTTAAAGAAAATTACTTTCAGTAGCATCAGTATTTGACATCCAATAGGCAGTAGAAAAAGCCTTAGATTTTATTTCTTGTAAAAATCTTTTAACACATGCAGACTAAAACCAGTGTAAGAAAGTATCCACCATCGTTTAAACAAATAACTATACTTAAATATAAGTGTCTGCAATTGACTTGTATAAAAATAAGGTACATTTTGCTTTTGTACAGAAATCCATTCTCCAGTTCTCATATCAATAAACAATACACAACTCTAATACATACAATTTAACCTGATAGTTGTTTTCCATCTGTCTGATACTGCTAAGGTATTATGTGCAAAAGTTGGTAACAGTTTCTTTCCCAAAAGAAAAACGCTCTACGTGTTTTAGAAAAATCAGATATTGGGTTTAAATTAATCAAATCCTCATCGGTTCCCTTGCTCTCAAACGAGTCCGGTCACTGCGTTATGTACAGGCTCCACCAGAGCCCAGTTAGGCTCACTGCTCAGCGCCTGTGCCTGCTGTGCCCCGACCGGCTGCTGCTGTGATGTTTCCCTTTGTGGGATCTCTCGAAGGAGCGGGACCTCTCACGCCTGTCTCTGTGGTGCCCCCTCTCATGCCTGTGTTTCTTGGCAGCATCAGAATGATCCCTGGATTTGCTCTGCGAACGCGAACGAGATTTTTTCCTTTTGTGGCCGTGTCTGTTTGCACTCTTCAGCTCCTCCCTGCCATGCTTGGCCTTCAGGTGTGGAGAGCCGTGGTTGTGGTGTCTGCGAGGGCTGCCGCTGTGGCTGCGGGATCGGCTTCTCGACCTCGAGCTGTACGTCCCGGACAGACTGCGCCTGTTATTGTAGCTTACAGGCAAGTGGCAGAAGGTTAAAACATGTCATTCACACACAAAAAAGCTTATTTTTTCTCCCAGTCACCTGGAAGCTTCTCAACAGGAAATCAGTGACCACTTGTGCAGAGGGGCTAACTGATGGGCTGTGGTGGTATTCTCAGAACACCATAATGTGACATCTTTTGCAATTCTACCTTGTCACAAACCCTCCCCTCAGCATCAGATTAGAGGGGAAAAAGGCAGGAACAAAATCAGCACCACTTGGGGAACACTTCAGTGACATCTAAGTTAGCTGTTTCCACCCCACATGTCAGCATGAAGTCTAAAAGCAGATCACGCCATCAGATCTGCCATCAGCCAACACTGCCTCATCCACTCCCTGCACAGCTCCCCTCCAATCCCACAAAATACAGGGAACAATGAGGAGGGGGGTGACCTTTTGTCAAAAGAGAGCCACAGTAAAACAAAACCCAACAACAACAAACTGCCCCCTCCAGCCCCACACCACCCAAACAAAAAGCACCACTTACTGCCTCCTGGGAGTATGAGATCGAGACCGGGACTTTGTCCGTGACCTGGACCGGCTTGCACTTCTGCTGCTCCTACTTCTCTTGCTTTCTTTTCTCATGCTGGAAGGGGGAAGAAAGAAACAGGGTTATCCTTCTCAGGTGTCCATCACTTCCATTAAACAGCTTAGAAGTC
>PPHD01018013.1:0-14770 GCA_002909625.1 Bambusicola thoracicus
CCTGCACAGCTCAGTAGGACCCCAAGGGCTGCAGTCATGCCCCCACGAGCCCATTCTCTCCAGTAAAAGAGCAGGGAGCTGCTCATCAGTGAGCTGGGAGCCAGCAGGCGGGTGGCACCAACCACAGCTAATGGACTCCCCATTGAATGTGCAGTGACTTCTGCTTCAACTGCTCAGTTCTCTGAAAACCTCTTTAAACCCACTAAGCAGAGTCGAATAAAAAGCAGCCACACGCAGACTTGAACTGTTAAATAGTAATCCCGCTATTAGCAAGCTGGGGCTGGATTTGCCAGAGCTGCCTTTCTGACAGCATGCAATTAATCCCTGGGAGCTGCCAGACACAACAAGGGGGTTGAGAGGCTCCAGCCTTTGTAACAAATACACATCACAAACAAATGTACTATCGGCCTGCCACGGTGGACCAAAGCAACATAAACATTTATTGTAATTACAAAATAGCGTCAAAAAAAATTAAAGGCTTGTGTCTTCCTCACAGGCAGGCTGGAAACCCTGCTCCATGCATTCCTCACTCAGCAACTTCTTCTACGCCGAGCCTGCTAGAGGTATCCTATTGAATGCTACAGGCAGAAGATCAATTGGCTGTAGCACTGCAGTACCGAAGGCGTCAGCTGAGAGCAGCACCTCCTGCTGTCTGCTACAGGAGCACCCCGCAGCCCAGACACACACAAAGCAGAGCAGGGGCATTTTTGCTGCCCGTTTTGCCGAACAAGAACCAAGGCACCAAGGCAGTGCTCTCACAGGGCTGCTGGTGAGGAAGGGCAGCAACGTGACCCCACAGCAATCCCGGCAGCACCGACTCTCGGTGATGCTGTTTCTGGGATAGGAAATGATAAAAGTCCACAGGGGAGCTACTGATGAAATCCATCAGAGCCTCTGGCTGCCTGCCCCAGATCTCAGGGCGCTGGGGACCACACTACACCAAAATCACACAGGGATGCAGCCAACCCAAACTGCGTGTTGGCAGCACTGCTTACAACGGCGCTGAGCAAAAGCCATTCCCTGATTTTCACCTGTGTGTTTTTAAGAGAACACCCACAAATCCCTTAATGGCAAAACAAATAGACAAAAAAAACAACAACCATTCACTGTGGGATTTTTCCTCCTTTTTGTTTTGTTTTGTTTGCTTGTTTGTTTTTGTTTTATCTGCTTTGTTGTTCTGCAGCAGAAACCCACCTGAGTTGCAGGCAGTCTCAAGGAAGGGATAAGCATGCTGATTACACAGGAGCAGCACCTGAGGAATTGCCCGTATTGCCTTCTTTTCTAGCTGCAGCACTGAGGGGACGCAATGTAAGCAGAAATAACCCAGCCCTGGCTAAAAACCACAACCAAGCCCTAAAAAACAAGGAGTGAGCGATGCAATATGTAGGATTCGTTCCCTGTCTGCGCCTGGCAGAGACAGAGCCCCAGTTCCCTAAGGGTTTTCATGTAAGGGGACATGAAGATGAGAGCAAGCCCTGAAGCATAAAGCACAGAGCCCTGGTGTGCGGAAGCTGAGACCAGAAAATGCCACTACTTTTATTGCAAATTATAGATATTGAGTGAATTGTGTCATCTACATCTTTCTGATCAGTTTTTTAAAATAGCAGCTACTGTTATTTATCATGGGTGATAACAGTGGTTATGTGGGAAAAAGATTAGTTTAAAGCTGCTTTATAGATTACATCTGACTCAGGTTAGAAGAGTACAAAGTGAAGGGAACCAAGGAACTTCTCAGAGTCTCTTGCTCTGGGCAAAACCAGAAAGACAAAAATCGCCGCAAGGAGGGCCCCCCTCCAGCGTTCAGCCCATGCACTCTGGTACTTGGACATGAAAGATGGTTCAGGACCTTGCAGCACCGAGCCTGAGCACGTTACAAAGCAACAGCAATCCAACCCAAAGTCATCCATACAAGCTCTTAAAGGGGTGGTTATCCTGGAGGATGTCTGACATCTGGCCACAGCTGGCTGGTTAATCAGCTGCCTGCAGGAACAGACGCACATATACTACACAGATTTTCCCTTAATATTGCATTGGTGTGACCTCTACCAGGAATGCGTGTGTGTAAACTCCAGCAATCAACAGCTCGGCAGCTGCCTGCGGGAAGGCATATGCCTGAAAATTTACCTCTCAAAGGCGAACCCTGCAGATGCTGAGATGAAAATGGTGCTTTGTGCTCATGGCTGCAGCTCTGAGAGGGTGGTGGTGCTTGCGGGGTGAAGATGAGGATACACATCTGTGGAATAGCTGAAGGAGAGACCTGCTTAACATGCAAAACCATCATGCTCGACACAAGCAACTGCATCAGTGATTCAGAGAGGAGAATGAATAGGGAAGGGATGAAATTTGCAGTTTAATTAAACAACTAGGAATTATCAAGTGTGGGGGGAATCAGGGAAACAGCACAGGGGAATCCACAGGCAGAATGCAGTGGCCATTTTGCTAAATTGTCAGCTCATACAGGAGTGCACTGGTGTAACTAAAAAAATTGTAAACTCTTGAAAAGCATCAGTCGGGTTCTCTGGGAGAGAGAAGTCCAAGAGGCACACAGAAAAGAATGAAGCTGCCACAGTGCAGAGTAGCAGAAAGGCCAGTGCTCCTCGGGGCCAGACTCAAAGGGATCCTACTAGCTCCACACAGAACTGGAGGGCAGTGCAGGCAAAGAAGGGGCTGCTCACAGCCTGCCCAACCACAGAAGGACAGAGAACTAGAGCAAACTGCCAGAGAGGTGGTGGAACATCCTTCTCTAGAGATATTCAAAACCCACCTGGACACTTTCCTGTGCAATCTGCTCTAAGGAACGTGCCTTAGCAGGAGGTTGGACTGAGGGATCTCCAGAGGATCTTCCAATCCCTACAATTCAGTGATTCTGTGTGTGTGTGACATGGACGACTTGTGGCATGGCAGTGGTGACCTGCCACAGGACCATGGTCTCAGAAAGCACTTGGAGCTCCAGAGATTGCTGCAGCCAGAGAAAAACAACTTTTACAGAATCAAAAGGATGGAGCACCAAAGCAACTCTCTAAAATTAGATTTGGAAAACATCCTACTATGAGTTGTAGGGAGAAAGGAATGGCCAGGAGGAAACGCTGAAGAGTATGGAGTCTTTCTTAAACAGAGAGCAGGATAAAAGCAGGGCATGACAGGACAGGGCAGCACCGTGCACATGAACAGCACCCTTAGCCATATCAGCCTCAACCAGATGCACCAGGAAGGAAAAGACTTCCTCCCTATGCCAGGGTGCAACCTCACTCAGTGGGGCACTGCGTCTGCTAGCTTGCATGCAGGCAGCACCAAAGCTCTTCTCTATGCTACCCATTTTGGTAGCTATAGCAATGAAACAGTTGAAGAGTCAATAGGTGTAATTATAATGAATAAAACTGCTGGAGTCCTGGAATTGGAGTCTGGTAGTAGCTTCTACTGTTCCTTTTGCTGCTTAGCAAAGCAGGTGTCCTGTTCATTTATTTATTCATTCAATCTTTATTCTGACTAAGTTAGTATTGCTTATTTCCCTCCTGTCAGAGCCAACACATGCTCCTCAGAGCCTAGGTATACACATGCACAGCAAGTCTCAAGTATGGACAGTGCTAGAAATGATTACATCAGCTATTAACAAATTAATATCCTGAACAATTCAAGATGTCAAGCCTTTGTTTTACAGGGCTTCCCAGAAACACCCTGCGATTCCTGCTGCATTCATCCCTATGCTCCTTACACTTTGCCAGTTCACATCTTCCAGCTCTGCCCCTATGAATGGGCACTGCAGCTTGCAAAGCTCCTTGCGTCCCACCCAAGCTTTGGCCAAAGTCCACTGGTCCACTGTGGGCTAGCAAGGGCCTGACACCCTTAATAATTGTGTCACAAAGCTGATAACCCTGGAGAAGAGCATATACATTAAAAGAGAACACCAGGAGCTCTGGAAAATAAGTGATGCAGTCAGTACACAAACCCACATAGCGATGGTCCTTCACTACCTGAGCAGCCCCTCTTCAGCACCCTCTCCATAGAAGCCTTCTGGGCTCCTGCACTGGTCCCTAAAGAGCAGTAACTCCAGGAAAGCTGTTGAGAGGCATTTCTATTTCTGACTTGGAAAAGGTGCCCCATAGCAAAGTGACCAGCAGCCGATAGCTTTAAGGACACAGCAGCCCTTTCTTCCCCATATTTTCAGTGTTTCACTATTCTGCTTTACAAACTGTAAGGAGAGAAATATCCTGACCTGAAACATGTGCCAAAAGTGTTTGGGCCAAGCACCCCTAAGTCTCCCCGAAGAGAAAGCCAGTGGGAGATTGGCCAATGGAGGCTTTGCTGCTCTTCAGACCAGAGGAAACCTCAGGAAGGGACAAGAGACAGCCACATCACTTTTTTGGTAACCACTCCATGTCTGCCAAACGGGGCAAGTTTGCCATTATTTTATTATTATTATTATTAGTTGTTTATCATCATCTTTTCCCTGTCTGTTGAAGCTTTGGATAAATGCATGAGGACAAGTTATTTTTCTCTGCAGTGAACCAGCCCTACTCAAGTTCAATTAGAGAGCAGCATTTTTCCCCAAAACGAGTCTTACAGACACAGGAGCACTAGTGGAAGGTTTGATCTGCATCATGTGTCCAAAAGCTTGTCAAAACAAACAAACAAACAAAACCCCTAAAAATACAAACTGGTCAAGATTCCCTTCCCTTGTATTCTGATGGGGTAGAAATGCTGCTTCAACAGCCGTTTGCATTTGAGTCTGGCTGCGATGGCGCTTCACTCTATATCACAAACATTCACAAACCTAATTGTGAAGGGAAATTGCTTCTCCAGCCCCACTCATGCTCGGGTGCCTCTAAGAAATCAGTCATAAGTAATGGCTTGATGGAGGGGCAGCTGGAGAATTTTAATAGTTCTTTTATGACAAAAAGTATATAAAAACTTCATATAATTGATTGTCTCCTCATTTGCCCTTTACAGTTTGCACATCTCAGACTTAGAAGCCTCCAAAAATACAGACTGTATCCATGCTCCTGTCCTAAACTCACCAGACCTTGTGCAGTCTGCTCCCCAAAAAATCCCTCTTATTCTCAGATTCAGCAAATATATTCTCATAACCTACAAAGAGATGTGGGTCCAGATCCCAACCTGAGCCTCTGTGCACTCCCTGGATGCGGCCCTCGAGCAGCATCGTTCAGGAGCCATAGGCTGCAGTTGGGCCTGGTTCCATGAGGTGGCTGCAGCCGCCATTTTGGGGCCATGCTGATCAGCAGGCGTTGGCACAAGGCCTTGCTGGAAGAAGTTCAGACAAGTCAGCTCTTACCACACATATCCCCTGTGATTTAGCATTTACACTAATGACTATCTAATATCTCCTAATACATGAGTTTCTTTGCTTGACAGTTAGCCCAGGCTGAATTAAACTAACACTACAAAAAGTCCTTCCTCCATCTCTGTATTGAACACTTTCCAGTGAATAACTCCCTTCTAAAGATGAAAATAGCAAGTTAGGCTTGACAAAAAAACCAAAACATTTTTCCTGCTTCTCTCCTCACCTTTATACTGTGTGATATCAGGTTTTAATGCTTTAGATGTTCCAAATGAAAATATTAACTACTAAGGGGATTCAACAAAACACATCTTCATACTCTCACAAGACACTGAACATTGAAAACTTAGATTGCATGTATTTTGTAGTAATCTTCCAGAAAGCAGACACATTTGGGGTTAAAAGACTTTGCTGCACCATTCTTTGGCCTAGCAAAGCCCAGCATGTGGCTGGTTGGCAGCTTGCATCCCTCCTGCTCAGTCTTTGACCTCCCCACAGCCAGACTGGGACTGCAGTGTGTTCCCTCTGCACACATTTCTCTAATGCATCAGTGGTCTGCAAAGAGGGATGTGGCCCCATTTTTTGTTAATTGCTTATTCCTGTAGGTATTAGACAAGGAAAATCCAGCTTTTATATTCTTACAGAAGGTATTCTGACATTGTCCTGAAAGTCATTTGTGTATCCAGTGCTTCCAGCATCACTTGGAGCCACAGAAGCCTTCTGTAGCCAACCGTTCAGCTAATTCAACATGAATCTCATGGGCCATGAGTCTCAGAGAGCTCTTGAGTGAGGTAGGCAGAGAAATGAATTTTACAGTGGCTTGGTTCTCAACACACCATACTAGCCTCCTGCTGCTTTATGTACAACCACACAGACCTCGCCTCCCAGGAAAGCCATCTCCTGCACCTGCAAAGCCCTGTCTCCTCATTCAGCGCTAGCACATCCCCACCTGCTGCAGAATGCTCATTGATGAAACTTGCACTACAGTTCAAACAGGCTCAAAAGTGTAAATTGCTAATTTCCAGTAAACTCTCAGCCAGGCAATGAATGATCAGGAGAAGAAGCTCATCTGCATCAGCCCTTTACATCCCAGACTTCGGCTTTGCCAAAACGTCTGCAATTCCTAAATTGAACTTTTCTTCATGAGCCAGGAGTGTGCCCTGGTGGCAAAGAAAGCCGACAGTACTCTGCTGTGCATTACACACAGTGTGGCCAGAGGGGACAGGGAAGTGGTGCTTTAAGAACTGCACTGATACAGAAACCTGTTGTAAAGATGACTGTGAATAGATGATCTGATATTAAGACAGTCCTGTAAAGCAAAGTCATGATTTCCAGAAGAACCCTGCCTTTTACCAGGAAGCTGTGAAACACATGCAGGCCCTGCATGCTGACCAGCAGTGCACATCAGTGTGATCTGACAATGCTGTACTAGGTCGCATGTGCCTCCATCAGTACCAAATGCTGCCACAGCACAGGGTCTGATCACTTGAGAAAAAGCTGTGGGAAATGCAATGAAGACTCTTGCCTAACTGTAGAAGAAACTGTGCTTCTTTTTAATGGTTTAAAGATTCAAGAAGAAATCTGCATATTTCCAGGGAACATGCACCAACATCCAGGTCAGCAATTTAGGTCACACTTGCCTTGTCATGCCACTGTCCTTGGATCTGAAATGAGCTGCTTGCACCAGAGGACATGGTTTCAATGCACAGCAAAGCAGGTCAGGCACAGGGAGAGGCCAAGAACCTGATGCTATACTTTTTGCAATGAATGCATGTGTATGAAACACTGAGAGAAGCCACAGATGTTCTGGAAGACACTTGTGACTATGAAAAAAGAGCCAGAGACCAGGAGAGAGTGCACTTTCCAAGATGGCTATTAATGCGTGGATATGAGTTTCTATCATCTCCAAATCCTTGGGGGAGAAAAACTTTAGAAGTCCTCAACCAGAAAACATAACTAGCAAGCATAAAAATGAGGTCTGTGATTGCTCACTGTCTTAAAACATCTTTAACAAGTTAATAGGGTAATTGTAAATTCTCACAAATTAACAAGGAATGCCTGAGATTTACTACATATCAAGCAAGGAACATTCTGTGCTCCACTCTACTGCTGCATCCCTGCCAGAGGTGACAGTGGTAAATACTGCAGCTGAACCAGGAAGGCCAGGTGACCTTTGGGTACATGTATTATCAAAAAAAAGCTACCTATTTAATTCCAACTTTTACATGAAAAACAAAACAAACAAACAACAATTTCTGGGTACAACATAAATTTGTCACTTCTAAGAACTAACACTTCATTGCCATTGCACTGTGTGGACAACTCACACGGAGGAAAGCATCATTCTGCACCAAGTTTGGCAGGTGTCACTAATAGGAGCAAAGCATTACTATATGGAAAAATGAGAAGGAAGTGCATATTTAAAAGTGCCAGTAAGGGAATTTCGATTTCCAGACACAACTCTTCTCAGTTTTGCCACTGACTGCTCCTATTAACCCAACACCTACCCTGAGCTCTCTCTTGGAAAGGGAGCTGATCTCACCAGAAGCCTTCCAGGACACGGTGATCTTCTTCACATATTCAAGTATTTCACTTCTGAGAGATAAGTACCATAGAGAAGAAAAAGATGCAGGAAATTATGCTGAATTAAATCTTTTGATCATCAGTGACTTTGCTTCCTGGCTTCTTGGGATCTTCAGGGCACTCCACTGCAGTTGCTCATCGCTGACACCCCTGACAGTGATTTCTCTGCAGATTTCCCCATAAGTTATGATATTCAGATAACCTGCCTATGGAGCAGGGTCTGCTTCTCAACATGGGAACGCACTGACTGACTGCTGATGAGAGGTTTTGTTTAAACACAACAGTGCTAGAAATTCTTCTGCCAGACAAAATGCAGCCTTATTTTTCAATATATTGCTGCCTGTGTGAAACCACTATGAGGCTATTACTTGGAGATAAATGCCTTAATGGTATACAAAACATTTTGAAATGAAGCTATCTTCCCCAAAATGTAAATGCCCTGGAACTGCATTTGGTAGCTCCCTTGTGTATGCTGTGTTGAATACGCAGATGTTTACTGCTCTATATACACACACACGTTCAGAAAAGTTGTGACACTGAGTGTAGTGCTACACTAACAGTCCAAAAGAAGACAATCACACTGCAGATCTGATCCTTTCCCAGAGCTGCTGGAGCTGAGTGCTCCAGATGGTCCTTCTGGCACTGATTTGTTTGCCAGGGCCAACTCAGAAAACAGTATGCAGGCATTGAGTTAATGAAACCAGCTGCCAGGCATGAAGGGTTAACAGTTCATCTAGAAAAATTAATTTATTCTCAAAACCCATTCTCTTGTCACTTACCAAGGGGAAAAAAAGTTAAGCACTGTAAAATGGGCAGCAATAATTACATTTCCTTAAGGACGTGTCTGGCAGGAGGTCGCTTTCTGTTTCATGAAGTACGTGACCATGATACTGTCATTTTGACAGCATCAATGTATGTAGCCATTAATCTTAGAAATTAAAAACCCATAAATCTGTTAAAACAACTGTCATTGATTAGGAATTACATTACTGCAATACACAGAAGCCTTTTTATTATTTTTTTTCTCCAAAATGAATAAACAGGTCTCTTTGGTTTATCTTCTCCTATTAGTGATAAAGGGCAAAGCTGTTTCATGGCTATGCATCATTGTTTTGGAACAAAACCATACCTAAGAAGCTTAGGAAGGGGAGAATGAGGAGAAAAAGCAGGTTTCCAGGGACGTGATATAGCTTAACTACTTACTGTCTCTTTTGAGGAGTACCAAACCATGAGACAGCATTTGTTAAACAGTGAATCTTGCAAATTTGGTTGATGTGAAACCAGTGAATAACCCTGCAGGCTTCCTCACATGAGGAAGATAAGCATATCTGTTTTGTTAATCATGACTTTCTTGACAAGTTTGAGTTGTTTTTGTTTTGATTGTGCTTGTTTTTGTTTTGTTTTGTTTTCTTTTGTGTTTGGTTGTGGGTTTTTTTTTCAATGCCCCTAGCTATTGAAAAAAGTCCAGACTGATCAGTTATCCAATGAGCCAGCCTTCCAAGACCACATAGATAATTACTCCTCATTACACTAATGACTCTAAATGACTGGGAAGTCCACTGCCTTCCACTGAATTTTGACATCTGGGTGCCACTTTGAAATGCAGAAAGGAACATAACCTTCGGTATACTGATAATTCCATTAAAGTTAGAGATTGATGTGCTGATAGCTGCCCATTCCCTGCAGATTGGTGTGATCAGGTCACCACTGCACCTTGTTTGAGTATCTGATAAGTGAGGGTGAGAGGGTGAAGCATACCAAGGTCTTTTGGATAATCAACTGTAAAAGTGAGAACCACTGTTCAACAATCTATTCCTTTTTATTGGGTGAGTAGGTGCATATCAGAGAGCCTCTGAGAATAAGGACTTAATAACAAGTTTTCTGGATGCTATTTAAAAACAACCAGAGAGTACACAAAGGGGAAAGCAAGCACCCACAGATATTCCTAAAGCAAAATAAGCATCCAAGCTGCACTCTAAAAGTTTCAGCAGGAACTAAAGAAAGACTGAAGGACTGAAACTTGTATCAACTCTTCTGCCTTCTGCACTGGTTTCTTCTGGCAACACTGATCTCCCTTCTTTCACCTCTGTTTTAAGCAATGGTTATTGAAACCAGCTCATCAGAGTATGGATACGAGGACTGCACTGGGTTGTAATTAAATACAGCATATGTGCTCTTAGTAGTTGTTTATAGCTGGAAGATCAAATGGTTTTCTGAGACTTTGATCTCAATGCTTCTACTTGAAAAAACACATTGACAAGTTCAATGGACCCCACCTTCAACTTCTTGGGAATGAGTTTGGATGCAGTTCTCGTTAATAAACCTGCGCATCCTCAAGATAGGGAAACAGTTGGCTTTTCCACTCTGGGAGTACACTGTCAGTTAAACTAAAATGGAAAGGAAAATCAGGGAACAGGGCTCCAAAAGGCGGTTTCAGAGCAGAAATTGATGCTGTTCAGTGGCTCATCCAAGCCATAGGACAGTTTTCACTAGTGTATCATGATGCACTGTTCCTGCTCTGAAGTGCTGGCTGACGTGGAAAAGGACTGACTGCACCGTTATCCCTACAATGCCATTAAATGCAATGGCACTTTTTTTTTTCTTTTTCTTTTTTTTTTTTTTTTAATAGAAAAGGATGTGTCTTGTGTGGGATATTTTATTGGAAAAAAAATAGGCTATATGGAAGAATTTTGTAATGGTTTTATACAGTTAACACCCAGAAGCTCCTCCTGACTTTCTGCCTAAGTTCTTGCTTTAAGGACACAGTGCAGGTTGAGTAACTTTAATAGTCCCCAGCACGCAGTCCAGGCAAAGGAAGCTATGGGAGACCAACAACAGTCAACAACTTAATTTGCCTGAGGGCTGGAAAGTCAGAGAGTAGTCTAAACTTCTCTGAACACCAAGTGGCCTTAATAAATAGCTCCCTTCAGAAACATTACAGCTGAATCCTGCTTTTCACTGTATTACACAGACACCAGGAGCCACTTAGGAGCTCTCCAGCTCTCACATTGGCCAACAAACCAAAGTCAGTCCAATTGGAATTGGGATAGAAACATTTTCCAGAGTGAAGTGGACCCTGTGAGATCAATAATATAGATCCTGGACAAGCAAAAATTACAGTGTCTGCAGAAGGAAATAAATGAGAAAAAAGTCCCAAATCAATCATTACCTGGTGCCAGGATCCAGGGAAAAATGAAATAAGACCAGGAATAGCAAAACAGTAGCTGTGTATGTATGAAACAAGTGGACATGGGAAAAATACATATGTTTATTGATTTCATTCAGAAGATCAACTTCCATTCCACATTCACACCACTCTTTTCATGGCTGTATCTATGTGTAAGAGGATGCATCCAAATGATTCAAAAGGAGAACTGCAAAAATATACGATAAAAGGCATGAAAGTTCATTTCTGAAAGTGTGCCTCTCCACATAAAGTACAGATTGAGCAACGCCTGAGCAATCATCGCAGGGTTTGAAGAGAAACACTGCTCCATTTGCTGGGAGACAACTGCAGATGTTAAGTGCAGCATTTCATAACCATCCCTTGCAAAAATATACAGGTTAAAAAAAAAAAAAAAGGCAGAAAATCTCTCTTAGTCACCTTCTAGTCATTGCTGGAAACAGGAAGCCAAAGGACGGGTTTTTGTGGTATGGTTCAATGCTCGGACAGCGACAGAAAACAGGAGATGAGTAAAACTTGCAACTCCAAACTGAAGTCAGAGATTTTCAGAAATATACAGATAGCCCTTTAATCACAGAAGTATAAGGTGATATCACACAAAGAAAATACTGCAGAATATTTTCATAGGGACATTTGTGGTTTATTTGAATAGGTTCTCCACTATTACACAGATAGTGAATATCAGCAATACATGCTTTCCTGCAGAGGCTCAAGTTGGCTACTGTGTTTTGGGTTTTATCATGTTAGAGGATGCAGGCATGTCAATGGCTGATGCATATGAAAGTATATATGTGTGTCAGCAGTTTAGTGGACCTCTTCCAGCCAAACCAGTGCCTCCAAGCGTCTTCTCATCTCACATTCCTGCCTGCCAAAAATCTGTTTTCATGTTGAGGATATATGCTGATTTCTGTTTTGTGAAACATGAGGGCTGCTCCAAAAGTAATGCCTCCTATTTCATTACATTGGCAGATAACATTAGAGATGGTTGTTGGGGGGATGGCAGCAGAGGCTGAACTTTCCAATTACATTTTGTTGCTGTGTGACAGACAGCAGAGGGACAGTCTAGCAGAGCGGCGTCTGACGTGGAAGTGCAGATGAAGCAAAGGTGTGTCACTGAATTTCTCCACGTGGAAAAAATGCCACCCACCGACATTCATTGACACTTGAAAAAGGTGATGGAAACCAAACTGTGGGTGTTGGCACAGTGAGAGGTGGGTGGTACATTTCAGCAGTGGTCAAAGTGACACTGGGGCACCTCTGCTGGTGCAGATCTGTAATAGTGAGCCATGCAGCTCTTGTCATTGCTGGTGAAAATGCACAGCTAGTGGTGGTGTGTATGTTAGAAAGCAGTGTTTTGTAGCTGAGAATTTGCTCTATCAAATAATGCTATTGTGGTCTTCATACCCATTGGGACATTCCACGGGAATAAATTGGAGGCATTACTTCCGGAGCAACCTATCTACATACTACCACTGTTGTCAATGGTTTGAGTACACAGAATCAAATTTCAGTGGTTTAGCTTTTAAATCACCTGATTTCTTGTTTCATATGTTGGGAGAGAATAGGAAAGGGTAACTCCATCCTAAGCCCTCTTCACACCCCAGAATAATTATGCATTTTGTGGCTTATATCAGTGCAATCAGCTGTTTTCTATAGGTATCACCTTAGAGGGAATTACTCCCTCAGAGCTAGCAAGGGGTTTAATTTGGTATCTCCTTATGTTTGAGTTAAACGTACTAAAGTAATGCAGTGCCTTCTCTAAAGTTGCAATACAGTTTGGGAAGGCCAGATGCATGCCCCACCTTGAGGGTTTCTCTCCACCAACAGCCTGCAGAATGTATTTCACCACAAAATGCTCATGCTCTAATCCACATTTATGCAAATATTGCTTCTGGGATTATTAGGACAAAGTGCTTATTGGTGTCTCTCTAAATCAATATTTCTTTCCTTCAAACCATCCTGCTGACCCCCCACAGGGAAAGCCCACACGAACTGCCCAGCAGCTTTAGCAGCATTTCAAGAAAGGCCAGCAGGGCGGATCCTCCAAGGCTGTCAGTCAATCAATCTTTATGGATTTCAGTGAAGTTGCATTGATTTAAACTAGTTGAAGGTTTGGACCAGCATCTTTCCCCCCCCAGGAGCCTAAAGAAGCGTCTATATTATTTTCAAGTCACCTATATACAAGGCAAGATTTGACCACATCTACAGTGAGCAGATCTGGCAGCCGTTCATTCTGCGTAGTTAACAGCCCACATGGCAGCAAATCACCACTGGTGTCTGGTTCTCACACCATGCAGGGCTGTAAAACAAAACCACTTCTTAATCAAGAGAGCTGTACTCAGAAACACTACAATTGGCAGTTCAGCCATGTCCACGAGGTCAGCTCGATATCACCTCTGAACCTTCCCAAGCGCCCTTCGGGGTTCTCCTGCGACAACATCAGGCACCCCTTCCTTGCACAGGGCTGGCAGCAGTCACGCAAGGCAGCACGGCAAAGCATTTCCCACTCCCAGGCATGGGGTGGAAAGCCTGTAGCTGTGTACGTTTTTCTACTCACATGGGCCAGGCAGGAGGCACCATGCAGCTCTGGGGCTCCTCCACACTTGTGCTGTCACATGGAACACAAAAAAGTCAGTTGTTGTCACCCTTGCTTTAAAAGATGGATGAGGAGACTTGTCTACTGAAAGCAGACATATGTGGGACAGAAGAGGTTAAAAGATGATCTAAAAGAAATTTTGGCAGGAAAACAGAAAACTCAAAAGGACGTTTCTTTTGCACTGGCAAACCTCACCTTCCTCTGTTAGCCTGGCAGACAGCACAGAAGACCTCTGTCATGGGCAGGATGATTTCCAGCAGTTTGGACCTACACATATTGAACATTAAGCTGGAAACATGTATATCATTTCTCCACTGCAGTGCTCTATGGATTTCTGAGTTGAAAACCAGTTGAAACAGCCAGAGAATTTGTGAACTTCTGCCAGCAGACTTCTAATTCTTTTCCAGGCTGGCAAGTCAGCTTGAGTGAGCATTAGGAGAAATGGACACAGCTCTTGCTTGCTATCCTGAAGGAAACAGCTATGGGAAAGCCAGTGACAGCAGCTAAGGGAATCATGCTACGCAGGCACTGGCATGCGGTTGCTGGTGTCACAGCCTCCACGCACCAACTCCCACCTGTGCCCCTGTGCCCACGCAGGGCAGTCAGGCTGAGGACACCTGTCCTGCACATCCCATCACCTCGCTACCTGCAGCAGCTCTGCCCTCCCCTGCCAGGCCCAGCTCCAAAGGCAACCAGCCATCCCGCTTTACACAGAATGGGATCAGAGAAAGCTAAAGGTGCATCACTGAAGAGGAAAGCTATCAAAGCCAAAGCCTTGCACCAGACCTTCACTATGAAACAGCTGTTACACTCTCACGCAGCATTTCAAGCATTTTTTCAGCTGCTCCCACCACCTGCAAAGAGCTCTCTTGCCCCAGGGTGTATACATTTCGCAGGCATTCAGGGAGGAAGCAATAGCATATCTACAGGCAGTATCCCCAGCCAACAACTCCACCCAGTGCAATGGGGAGAGCCAGCCCCTGCTAGGCCAGCTCAATGTATAGAAGCAATACTCAGTCTCAGTGAAAGTCAAAACTTCTATAGCCCATGACATCTCTCTGGCTGAAGTATCACTCTACCATCTGAGTGCCTGTTATGACAAAAACAAGTT
>PPHD01018014.1:0-14770 GCA_002909625.1 Bambusicola thoracicus
TTTTTGTTCTGAGATGAAGTAGGCTGTGTGAAAGTTCAGTTTTCTTCCAGAAATTCCTTTTTTCCATATTCTGATTTTCTTTGAAAATTTTCACGATTTTTTCCCCTTAGGCCATTATAACTCTCGTGGTATGTGATCATTTATTTCTGCTGACTTCTTTCTTGACAGTTTGCGGGACTGCTGCCAAACATGTTGAGGTATCTTTTTCCATGTTTGTGTTATACATCTTGCACTTAGGATGACATTGTCCATGTATATGCAGCATACAGAGAGAACGAATAAATAATTAAATGCTAGGCCTTCCTCTTCTTGTTTCATTCTTCCTCAGTGCTCTCCTGTGTTCTTTCTGCAGAAGATTAGATGCAGTTTGTGAAATGCTCCCATGGCCTTCAACTGAAAGTTAAACTCCAAGCCTGTTCATATCTTTGTAATTACTAATGTGCTATAAGAAGGAACATTGGGAGGAAAGAGCAGGAAAGGAAACTACATACGAACAATAAAGATTCAAAAAAAAAATAGCATGAAAGGAGTAGCAAAGTTTAGTGCAGGTTGTGATAATTTTTCCTTGCATCGCTTTCAGGAAATATTTCTTACGCATTTTTTAAGCATATTGTTTAATACTTCTGGTCCACTGCGTATATGAATATAAGGCAATCGCAGCATTATTTGATTTGTGATTAACAAGATAATGGCAACAGATTAGCCTTTCTCATTGCTCAGTGTATACAAACTGCAGCTGTTATTTAACACAGTTGGATATAAATTTACAGAGTCTTCGATTGTCAATCAGCAGTGCTCTGAGGAGGCTGAGGTACAGAGTTAGAAGAGAAAAGTGAAATTATAATCAAAGTAAACTTTGGCTTAAATTGGTTAGGGAATTTTGCTGTCTTCATCATAATAGCCAAATAACTTTTCCAATAATGTCAGATTAGGCGGGACTTAAAATTTTGACAAATTAGAATCAGATGTTCATTGGAATTCTTTTTGTTTGATTTCTCAGATTTATGAGGTACAGAAGAGAAAGATGTTTCTGTCTGTGGTCTTTGTGGCAGTGTCAGACCCAGGGAGCTGTATTCATCATTTTCTGCATCTTAGTTCTAGTTTTGATCTTTTCTGTGTTTCTGAGTATTAATCGGTTTTCTGTTTGATTTGTTTTATCAGGGTCTCTGAACATGTTAATGCAGTGTTGGTTTAAAGTAGTTCCTTGAACTTATAAAGTGTTTGATCATTCTTGAGTACAATTCAAATATCCCTCTAATTTTTTATCTCATTTATGTACATCTAGTAAAGCAGTCCTCATAAAATTTAGCACATTCTTACAATATCTCATATTCTTAGAATAATATTTCACTGATATATGTACAAGCACACATTAGATTTATGGAACTCGTGGTTATCTTTTGAATTCTCTTTTTCTTTTTGACAAATTAGTTCATATTTGGGGGGTTTAAGTATTTTTTTTCATGTACTGTATCAATTGACATGAATTCATTTTTATACAAAAAAAAAATTGCTGTGGAATCCATAAGGATCTAAACTAATGATGTTTTCTAGGGGGTACAGCTTGATACAAACAGTTGCCTCCTTGTGCATGGTATGTCACACTGCTTTTTTCATGTTCTACTACAGACTGGTGCAGTTCCTGGTCTGAGTTGGTAGTGCTTTCTCATTAATCCTTAGTTGCAATTCTTTGTGCTTTCCCTTTCCTTCCCTTATAGTTTTTGCCTTTATTTGTATTGTTTCACTGTCAGGTTTTCTACCATGAGGTGAATTTACTTAGTTTTAGAATGTATGTCTAAAGAACGAATGAGGTAATTTCACTGACCTTAGATTATTAAATTAATATGCATACTAAGAGATAAACACTGTGCCCATGTTATCCTATGTGGGGTTTGTTTGTCTTCTCTGTGTCTCTTTATAACAAAACTACCCATTTTATTAGTTTCCATACTTAAAACCCAGAACATCTATTTGAAGACATTAGTTTGTAAATGTAAATTGTTCAGCTGAAATGTGATTAGTTCAGGAAGAAAACAAGATAACACTAACGGTGAACAAGTTTAAAAGAGGAGGCTGAGGGGAGACCTTATTACTCTCTTGCAGTACCTGAAAGGTGTTTACAGAGAGAGCGGGGTAGGTCTCTTCTCACTGGTGACAGGTGACAAGACGAGGGGAAATGACCTCAAGTTGAGCCAAGGCAAGTTTAGGTTGGATGTTAGGAAACACTTCTTTACAGAAAGGGTGGTTAAGCACTGGAATGGGCTCCCCAGGGAGGTGGTTGAGTCGCCATCCTTGGATGTGTTTAAGAGCCGTTTGGATGTGGTGCTCAGAGATATGATTTAGCGGAGAGTTGTTAGAGTTAGGGTACTATGGTTAGGCTGCGGTTGGACTTGATGATCTTTGACGTCCTTTCCAACCTGAGTAATTCTATGATTCTATGATTCTATACAGGTATAAAAGATGTTTTAACCATTGAGATTTGGCTGAAATGACTTTTGACGTTTTATGGCCTGTGATAAAGTAGAAGAATTTTAAACAGTGAACTTTATTGTACCTGCTGGCTCATATTAAGAAATAAGTAAAACATGTTCCATGATTCTAGTTCAGCTGCACTTGTAACACATTAATTAACTGTGTCAGCTATCACCTACCTATTGATTCAGCCTGTTATCACTGCCCTATCAAGCTGTAGTTTGGGTGGAAAAAAAAAAAAGAATGCTGTGCTAGAGTTAGAAGACAAATGTGAGGTAACTGAATACTTTTCTCTATGAAATTATGTTCCCAGAGATATTGTAATAGATGACAAGCATGAAAGTAGACATTAATATAGTGTGCTGTGTCCAAAAGAGTTTATTTTCAACCTAGGGCAGAAAATTGATGTATAAGAACCAAATCTGTACCTTTATTTGTTTGTTTGTTCATACGCTTGAATGCCTGATTCAGTAAGACCTCTGTACCTTGACATCTTTCTCACTGCCTTGACATATAGAATTTGAGATGGTTATTTGTGAACCACAGATCAGCTGTATCTCACACCTTGGGCACAGGTGTCAGAGGAATGGGGAAGGATGGTTGCTCTGTACTGATGGCACCAGCAAGTGTGGCCTGTGGGGTCCTCACATGTGGAGTGGGACGAATGTGAGAAAGTGCACAGAGTTCATCACGGTTGTCATGTAAGGCATCAAAAGTGCATTCCCACACCTCATATTCTTGGAGAAAGCAGTTCAATGCCTGCTTTAAAAGGTCTATATGAAGTAATAGAAATGTATTTGGTTATTAATGCTTACAACCATAAATATAAAAGTGTTTATTCCAGTATTTGGAAGCTATAAAAGATGTTGAAAGCAGTGCAAAGGAAGATCCCACAGACCTTGCTTAAAGTCGCAAACATCTGCAGATGGTTTTCAGCTTCTTTTGTGCATGCTGAATGTTCAGGTTATCATTTTGTGCAGAGATTCACGTGACAAAGATGCTTTAATATGTGATTATTTAGTTCTGTCAGGTTATCTTCCTCAAGTATTTGTTGCATCATGACGCAGTGTGGTGGCATATGGGCAGTCTTTGTGGTTGACAGTGAAAAACTGAAAATTTCCACTGTCAAACATTCAAATGTTGAAAAGATTAAAACATATTGGTTCTAATAATTAAAAATACTTGACATTTCATACTAAAATTTGGTTGGACCAAATGGCCTCCATAAATCCCTTCCAGCCTAAAAGTATTTTATGGTGCTAATTTGCCACAATAAATATTCTTGGAGCAGGGGAAAGGAGCAAATTACTTCGGTGTTGCCTCTCCCCCTGTAGAATTGCTCCTGGGAAAAAAAAAAAACAACAAAGTATTTGGAGTGTTTAAGTGTTTGGTCTGTGGCCTTCTTAACCAGCCTGAGCACACTCTCTTCAGAGTCAGCACTATCATGGCCCTAATAAATCATGTTTTTCCAAGACCACAGCATACTGGTGAGGATACAACAGCACTAAATTTAGCATTATTTCTGGAAGTCTCAACTGTTCCCCATACTTTCACCAGACCCACACAGGAAGTATATACATTACTAAACATACAGAGGCTTACATGTGTCAGCTACGTTCTTCTTTGAAGCTGCTTTGCAATTTGTGAGATTTATTTCTGTCATCTTTCTTTTTAACCTGATCGTTTCTGCTATTACAGTAAGGAATTCATTTTAATAGGAAAATGAGAATTTGAGCCTATATGTGAGGCTACAAGGAAGGTAACATTTTGTTGGTTCTTAATTTTGCCAGTAAGTGGTTGTGGCCCTTTTACATTGAAGAATATATAGTCTTTTAAAGAGAAAAAGAGGAAGCCTCCGTGATGAGCTCAGGAATATTCGGCCATCTTGCTCATACTTGCTTATATTCTGACCATGATGCAGTCTTATGTAAAGATTAAGAGTTTAGGTAATACTGTTTGGCACTATTATAGCCTTGTTGAGTCTTTACTGCGTCACAGATTATTTTTTACAACCCTTGGCAGTGATGTGTTTCCCACAGTGAAACCTCTTGTAGCATCTCTTGGAGCCTGTAGGTTTTCTGTTGATTTCAACGTTTACTAAGTTTTGCCATCTCAGACAATTACATGGTTCATGCACTGCGTTTCCATTGTTACCAGCTTCTGTTTTGTTTGTAGCAATGTGAAATTTTGGCACTTCTTTACCTACTCCTTATAAACCTTTGCCAGGTCTGAGTTGGTGGCAGATGGAGTCCAGCAACAGCAGGCTCTTGGAGGAGTCAAATGTTTTCATAGATGCTTTCAGTAGAGATGTTTCTGTTGATTTTGGGCTGGGATCTTTCTGTATAGTGCATTATATTTCTGCCATACAAAACATTGGCTGTTTTCAGCCAGGAAAATGTAGCTCAAGTAGTGTGTTAATGGCTTCTGTATGAACCCGGAGGCTCTTATCAGCATTGTCAGCAGGAGCCAAGTGGCTTTTTTAGCATCCTTTTGATACTCTGCCTGCTGCTACTAAGTGTGACCTTCTGGTGACCTTGAAGTCTAATACTCTGCGTTTGTGCCAACTGTTGTCTCCTACACTGCATTTGTTAACCGGTCGTGATCTCCGACAAAGAGTTGATTTAGAAGTTCTCTTTGTAGAGGTGTAGCTTTTCTGTTCAAGTCTTTATAGTGCTTTTTGGCTCTGGAAAGCTGTCATAAGGGGATGACACTGTGTTATTCAACAAGTTTCCTCTGTGTAACTGAGTCATATCTGCTCACTTCAGTAGCGAAAACATATGTTTTGCTACCAGTAGCTTTGGTGAGTCAACATTCCTAAGGCAAAATTAAGTTTGTGGGTTATTTTGTTTTCCTTAATGTCCAAGTCTAAGACATTTTACAGGAAAAAAAAAAAATTGTAGTATGCATTTCCAGTTGAAATGATTTCGTAGTTGTTGGTTTTTATTCTGGCATTTTGGGTTCTTAGAAAACTATTGATCATCGTATGTATTTAGGGTCAGAAGCAGATACAGCATGAAGAGGCATTAACCATTCATGAAGGAAATGGGCTTGAGTCCTTTGCCCAGGTTCCTGTGTTGGGAAGCCCTGTCTGTGAGGTGAGGGCACCCATTACATACGAGGACAATTGGTGAACAAACCCCTTCCTGGCCTGTTATTTAGGAGAAAGATGCTTTGTGGTCTGTGTTTCTTTCGTGATGAATGTGTGTTTAAAAATATATATGTTATTAGATTAGCGCAGACATGATGATAGGGGTGCTTGTGTGAGAATGGATATTTTTTTCTGCTTAACACTGAATGCAGTTAGGTTGATGGTATTTGTAAATAAAGAATGAGTTTCTGCATTAGAATGATTGTTTACGTAGTTATATGGAACATAGGAATAGAAAAGAAAAAAAAAATGTAGAATGTTCTCAAATTCTAATTTTCATGCCAGACATGAATTTTCATAAGGCAAAGCTTGGTGTAAAATGGTGATAGTTGAAAATCCCATGGCACCAGGAAAGTCAACTTTTCTGTGCAGGTCCGTTCGATAAGGAGTAATCAAGCCATTGTGCATGCCCTACTTCAGGTATCTTAGATACAAATGAATATACCATAGTTGGGATCCTATATAGACTTATTTATGTGGTCAGTGGAGGTAATGGACATCTCTGAGGAGCTGATTAAAAGTGCCTTTGTTAAACTATAGGACTGCTCCTCCCTTATGTAAGATGTCCTGAATGAAATTCCTTGAGATTTACCTTGCTGAAGAAATAAGTAACAAATGAAAAGCCAAATTAGAGTTTTAACAGGTAAAATGCTTTCAAGGAGGAAAATGGCAAGATTATTTAGCAGGGCTACAGGAGAAGTGAGATAGTGGTTACAGGATGCTATAAGGATTTCCACATCTGTCCTGAACTAAATCTTCTCTTGATTTGCCTTTTTGGCCACAGGCAGAAAGCACGTGTCCAGGCTTCAATTTGCACATCTGCATCAGTGAGCTTTCTTAGGACACTGTTGTAATATGTTTGGAGCAGGGAAGATTTCTGAAGTTTATCATTGGTTGACTTGACCCAGTTGCAGGTTCCTTCTGCAGTCTCCCATCTCACTACAGGAAAAGCATGCCCCCAGTAATACAGGTTCTCTGCAGCACTTTCCTCCCGTTCTTAAGGATGCGTCTCTGACCTTTTTTGGACTATGCAAAGTAAAATAAAATAAAATTGAAAAGCAAAGCAAAAATAAATCAACACAACTTGAGCCTTTTAGGTTGTCCCAGAATCACTTCTAAGCCTCTGCAGCCTCTCAGATGTCATCCAGGCTTTCCTGCAGACTGGCCCACCAGGTTGTGCTTTTGGAGTCTTATGTCTCTTTCCAAGGCCCATCAGTTCAGCTGCCCAGACTTAATCCATTTTTTTGCATTTCCCATCATCCTGTCTCCAGCATCAAAGAAAGGGGAAGCCAAGCCAGCTCTTCTCCACAAGAAAGAATGGAATCACCCCATTGTTTGGTTCTCTCCCTAATTGTTCAGGTATTTGTGGCTGAATTGCAAGCTTGTTATATCTTTCAGACAGGAACAGAATTTACATTTATGTTCATCAGTTACTGGCATGTAGTTTTGTATCCGTAAGGCAAGAATATTTATACTTATCAGAGTCGTTTAAAGCTGGATTTATTGTAGTTGACTACACAAGTATATACACATTAAGATTTATGATAGATTGTAGTCCTTACACAGTTCTGAAAATATTTTTAAAACACTCTAAAAGCCTTCTATCAACTGAGATTTTCCAATAAATTGCTGATATTCAACCTGCGCCATTGTATCACTGTGGTACATTAAGCCTGGAAAAGGTGATCCTAACAAGGAGGAGCGGGAACTGTTCAGAGGTAGTGCTAAGCCTACGAGTGTTTCAGAAAGAAAGCAAACCTAAGGCACTTGAAAACAGTTCAGGGATTTCTAATTAGAAATGACATGATATCATATGCTGTGTGATACATAGGCATGTTTATTCACCTTTCAAGTTTTCCCTTCTCTTTTTGAATCAAGCCACGCCTCTCTGATTTACTACAAGTCCTGGAATTTAGTTCTCTGCTACTGCCAGCTTGTCGCAGCAGCGCAGGGAAATCTGTTACACTTTGGTTTGCAGTCTGATATGAGAACAAGGTGTTTTCAGCAGCACAGATGTACGGCGTACATCTGCAGCGCCCTGGCCCGAGCCCCTCTTGGAGCTGCCTGGCTGTGCTGGACCCGGCTGCCGCAGGCGCTGCCAGCGTTCCAGTAGCGGTGCGGAGCTGGCCGTCTTTGTGCTGAAGGAACAAATGAAGCACCGTGCTGCTCAGCTTGTTTTTTTCAGCCATGCTATGTGGATCCAGCTGCTCTTGCTGCGCAGCAAGGTGAGCTGGGTCTGAGCAAAGCTCAGCTGACTGATGTGGGCACAGCAAAGGCTGTGTTGGTGATCCTGTTTGGCTCCTGAACTGAAATAGTCTTGCTCCTAGCCAACCGTGAATGGTGAGAGCTAGCTGGCATGTCCATATCCATACAGTCACCTCCAGAAAGCAGGGATTTCAGAAATAATAAATTCCCTAACCCACCCCTCTCAGGAAATGGCAACAAAAATATCACTAAAATATTTGGAATTAACTTGTCCCTTAAATCTTCAACAAAGATTTCCTCCAGGCAGACTTAGTTATAATTTCAGTTATATAGTTTTTCTATTGCCTAACTTTTATGTTGCTTCACTTTAGGTTTATGATCTCTTGTTGGTTCCTAAGCAAAGGAATTCCTTTGCTACAAAAGGTGATTGATCTTCTATACATCCAAAATCTATTATCATGTCTCTGCTCTTCTCTAGCCTGGGTAAGATCAGTTCGTGCCATCTTTCTGTAAACATCTTGGTTTACATACTGATGATGATTCCTAATGTTTTCCTCTGAACATTTTATCTTATTAAAGTCATGCTCAGAACAGGACGCAGTGTTCTAGTAGACCAGTACTGCCACATTATTTTGTTCTAAATCCCAAAGATTCTGAAACATTTTCATTGTTGAGCAATTGAAGGCAGTACGTGACTCCTTTACTGGCATGAATTCACCTCAGCGGAAAATCTGGCCAAAGCATCTGTGTATCATAGAGTGTATGACTCTTCTTCCACTGCTGATGGGTAGAAAATGTCACAGGAACAGAAGATCTTGTGCTGTCTTTAGTGGTTAAACTGTGATTGGCAAACTAGATGCTGATGATTATCCCCCATGGGTTCGTTCCCAGTAGAGCACCCACACTGTGGTACAGTGCTGGTCAGAGTGCACTGAAGCCACACTGATACTTAAAAAGGAACCGGCCGTGTTCGAGGTATGTTCTCTCTCTGGTCTGAACATTTAGATATGAAGCAAATGCATTTCCTTTTCCTCTAGCAGATCTGAAAATCCTTTGTCAGCTGTTGTACTTCCATGCATTGAACAGACTGTCATATGTTTTACTTCACCAGTCACTGTTATGCATCTTTATAATAGGATGTTTTTTCTTCCCCACAACACCAGATCACTGCTGACTTGTCTACACACTGGGTTATCAGTAAGACCAGGATCTTGTTTCTGTGAGGAAAAAAAATATTCTTGTGCAGTTGGTTATTGCTACCTAAAAGCCCTGCTTTGCAGTTGCCTTCCGTTTTAGTTCAGGCTGTTCCTCTCATTTGTGTTCAGCTTGATTTTGACCCTCCTGTCTAAAATGCAGTACAGCAGCTCAACTAGCACAAACTGTAGTCTGCATGGGTAATGAAATTTACTGTGTATAAATTTCACCTTAAAAATGTATTTATAGCCCATATGAAAAGAATCACCATAAAAGTAACAAACCCAATTGCTTTTACTTATTCCTCAAGGAAATATTTTAAGAATGAAAAAGCCAATAGCTTAAACATATTTGTTCCAAATTCCTCATCTAAGAACTTGAAACTGAACTTCCTGAATATATTTTCAGGATTAGTTAAAGAAATCATATTGGCCTTTTGGATCACCTTTTCAGCCACAGGCTTTTAAAGCCTTGTGTGTTTGTTTGCGGTTTGATTGTGTTTTGGTTGTTGGGTTTTTTTCTGCTCTCCCTTCTTCGTTTTTGTGGTTCATAACAAACTGAGTAATTATCTGTTTTGTGTGACTGTGTTGGAGGGACCATGTAAATGCATCCTGATGTGTGAGGGTTTTACTGGGTGTCACCTGTTGGTATGAAACAAAGATAACAATAGGTTGATCGTCCACTTTTTTTTTTCTTTAATTTCTCTGGAGAAATTAGGTGAAAAGTTACCAAAATGGCAGTGGCGATTTTGGTCATTAAAATTATCAGAAGGGCAGAACCTTTTCTGTGCCCACGTTGTTGTGATAAAGCTGGAAAAATAAGACTATTACAAGCTGAGAAGCCAGGCTGTCTTGTACTTCCCATGGTGAGCAAGGAAGGATTTGTCTTCTACAAGCTGTAATTTCTCTGTAGGTGGGGCTAAACTTTGTAGCTCGTAGACTTTCTAAAGTTGCTTGAATGTATTTCTTCGCAAGAAATTGTTTGCATTGCAGATCAAGGTGATCATAAATCGCATGCAAGGCTGCGGAGCTAATAGGCAGGTACAGATCCTGACAGCATTCAACAATACAGGTACACTTGTACTCATTAATATTCTCATTACTGTAGTTGCTCTGCTGAGGAAAGAGCCATTTGATGAATTAATGGAAAGAGGAGTTTCTCCTCATTGACATACCAAAGCATTTTCTTAAAAGACCTTCTGAAGCTTTCAGTTCTTTTGAAGTAGACATATGGTTTTTAAAAGCAAGGTTTTGTTTTTTTTTTTTCCTGCAAGATTACTGTTGGATTTTAAAGATCAGAGGTGGCCAATCAGTCGTGCCCCAGGTGTTTCCTCTGCTGTGGCTAATACCTGTTTTTATTAGCAGTATACCCTTTATTTTCATTTGAATCATGTTCGGCAAAAATGGAATTGTCGCCTGTTATCAGTGAACTGGATTTTGCTTCCATGTTCTTAATTGCCCTCTTCCTCTCCAAGAACATGGATATGATGAAGGTAGGTAAAATAATCCCTTACTAGCCTGAAGTCATCAAGATTATATCCTAAAAACTGAAATTGGCAGCTTCTTCATTTGAGCTAGCATTCCTGGAAGAGGGCAGCATCTGGCAGTAATTGCTATTTTTTGCACATCAGCATTTTTCTTTTTTTTTTTTTTTTCTGTATCATTAGTAACAAATATGTCCTTGTGAATTGGCTACATTCTTTGCACATTACTACACTTCAGTAAAATTCTGTGTCTGTTACTTGTAATTCTCAGAAGAGAGCACTGAGGATTTTAAAACTTCACTATTAAAAACAAGCGCTCCAGAAGTACCCAGACTTTTGAGGAGACTTCCTAGAAGAAAAACTGCTGCACTCAAAAATGCATTACTCTTACAGAGAGCTACTGCCATTTTCCTACAGTGATGATCGAACAGGGTGTAGAATAGAGGTCTCTGGGCCTTCTTACTGTGTTGTCTGACCTCATTTTTGTGAAGTGCAACTACTGTATTAGGCATTGTTGTCCAAATGAGAGTCGTGGCAGAAGGGTTTTAGTTGTAAAATGATTTATATCAAATCATCGTGTATGCAATTGGAAGTGCTATTTTGTGTCTGTTTTGAATGGGAACATTATGGAATACAGAAAGCCAAGTGAAATTTTGGTATCTAGAAAAGACACTAGCAAGGGAGACGTGTAAGTTTGCATTTTCTCTGTCACCGTTCTTCTCTGAAAAATAAATTTGCTGTCACCGTTGAACTTTCAGTCTGCTGGCAACAAACTTACAGGGCCACAGTAGCTGGCTTAAAAACAAAAAAAAGAGAAAAATCCTGAAAAACCCGCCCCTGTCAAGCTTAATTCCCTTGGCTTGCATGTGGGAAATTTTGAATTTAGCAAATGGAAGAAGTGTGTCCCAAATCTGCTCTGTTTGCTAGCAGCTGATCTGTTGTGTCAAAACAGTCCTGCACACTTGGAATTAAATTCGGCTCTTTTTTGAAGGAAGCACTTGCAAATATTACCATGCTGCAAAAAATGTCTGAAACAGTTGGTGCTGATACAACACTGGCCAGGAAGGCATGGCGTTAAAATATTTCCCCTCAGCCGTCTGCTCTGGGCTTATCAGCTGCTAATGCCATGCAGAAAACTGCGTACGTCTGTGCTGTGCTGATCCAAACTAAAAATGTTTTCCTGCATAAACAGGTTTCTTTTCAATTGAATCTTTCACCAATTTGGGCTTTGACAGCTGTGCTTAAATTGCAGTCAACTTGTCTCGCTCCCAAACCTCCAGTGCATCAAAATCTCCTGCCCTTTGCAATTAGGAGCTTAGCATCAATTGCACTGACATGAATGGAAATATTCCGGGTTTACAGTGGCCCAGTGTAGACTAGGTAGTGACTTCATATTGGAAAGCATTCAGACTTTGAGTCTAAACGAACTAGGCACAGAGCATAAATTTAACTGTACATCCTTTAAAAGCGTTCTAAAATATGTTATGCAAATTGCCCAAACACTGCAGATTTCATATCGTAATTTTCAGTCATTTTAGGAAACATTAGCAAAGGGAAGGGATAACATGGAAATGAACTCCAGAGGGTTTACTGAAAAATATAAATCAGTATAAACAAAGATTTATTTTAGTGATTCTTGCATTTCTGAAATGCAAGGTGAAAGACAAATTCTGTGTCAGCTTCTCAGCCAAAAACTACCAGTGCCTTTACTTCATTTTCCACCCCAGTGCTGGCTGTGTGGGTCACGCTGAGTCAACACATGGAAGTGAAGTGAGAACGTGGTGATACTGACTGGTTGCCTTTGCGTTCTCATTCTGTAGAGGAAGTGATGTCAGCATCAGGCTCAGCCCATGCTGCCTTCTGTCACAGCAACATCTTCTCCATGCATGTAAAAGTTAATAAAGGCAATATAAAGACATTTAGGAGACAGTTACATTTTCTGCACTCATCATGACTTCTCAGTTACACACAACAGTCTTAAAAATCTGGCAAAGAGCCAGAAGTAGGGTGCAGTACGTTGATAATGTCAGATATGGGTCTGTCTCCTCTGTGGCACAGGTAGGAAGAAAGAAAAGTGAAAGACCTTAGCCAGAGAGAAAATGTCACCCGTCTCCAAAGTGAAATCCTAATTTTCTTATTTGTCTGTGGATGCACTGCTCCTAGTAATTGATGTGCAGTTCGGATGCATCATTTTATTTGTTAGTTCATTGTTACATTAATTTGCCTTGTTTTGTTAGTTAGATGAAACTGAATTTAAAAGTCAGTAAAGCAGTTATTTATGAGATTTTAATACAAATGTTCCAAAATACACTTGTAAGTAACAATGTGGATTTCCTTAAATGAGTTGTTTAAGTAAAGAAATCTAAATAAACCCAGACAGTCAATTGAAGTAAGTGATAGGCACCTGAAGACAGGTAATAAACAAGAAGCAGAGAGAAGTGAATGCACTATAGCTGGCTGTATGTGCCCTCTCGTTCTGCATCCTCTGCTGGGAATGAAGATCCTGTTGGAAAAATGGAGCACTTTCTGCTCACACGGGGCACCTGGAGATTGCCACGACAGAAAACATGGCAGAGAGACAACAGATTGCTTCCCTTCACTGAAGTAGATGACTTAACCTATTTACTATGTATGACACACAGCCATTATGGTTTAAGAAAAAATGTTCACAGGCTGTGTGAGTTTGCTGATACCACTTGCCTCTAAGTTTGCACCTCATCAATTCATTATTTAGGGAAGTGAGGAGGGAAAGAAACCATGTCTTAATCTGCGTAGGTGGATGATAATGCAAGAGCCAGTGAAGCAGGAGGACAGCCTGCAGCAGAGCCAAGAGCGAACTTTGCTGTCGGCTGAGGTACCAGGAGGGAGATGCTGGACTGGGCTGCTTGCGCTTGTGTGGGGCAAAGAGCCACAGGCAGTGCGTGCTGCCTCGTGAGATGGGTGAGTGAGAGATGAGGAAGTCAGAAAGATGGGCCTGACCTCCCCCTCCTTCTGTCCTTCCCTGTAATCTGTGCTCTCAGCCTGGCTCAGGTTAGGAGTTTCTGAAAGCTGTGTTCAGAGGGGTAAAGATGAGAAATTCCGTATCTGTAATTGTCATCACAGACTCTGGACGAAGTCAGTGAACCGTGGAAACTGTAGCTATTTGGGTATTAAAGCAGAGACTACAGTTTTGGCTCTTCATAGCTGCTTCTGTCAAAGGTTTTCATACGGTTTTAGCTACATCATTAAGGCTCGCATCACAATATTCTGTGAGAGGAGATCTGGATTATTATTTTGGTTTGGTAACAATGAAGAGCTGTGATGGTCAAATTTATTTGAACCTAGCTGTGTGACCTAAGATGCTTTGGTGAATTTTGTCCTCCTTCTGAAACCAGAGGTTACTGCGCTGTACTAGAGGGAGCAAATGAGAGTGTAGTTCTCTCTTTTTAAGATCCAGCCACAACCTGGGCTGTTTGCTTCAGCTGTCATTAAAGTAGCTTTCTGCTAAGACCAAAGCACATGTTCTCTGGGGTGAGCAATCTCTGAGAGAGGGTAGAGAGAGGAACATCTCAAGAAGGTACAGTACCATTTTAACACAGTCAGAGTTCCCTATAGTTTGTTCAACATGTCCAAAGGCATGTACTTTGTAGGAAGTTTGAGACGAATCAGTAGAGATTCCAACATTTCCCAAATCTGTATTTTGCTTCCTTAGCTGCCAGTTTGCTTGAGGATGGAAAGTGCGATGTGCAGACATAGTGCTTCGTTTCTTTGGTTTCTTTTCTAGAAAATAAACTATCTGCAGGTAGTAGGAGGCCATCAAACACAATTTAAACAAGCAACTGAAAACATGGCCATAATTGGGAAGAATTTTGAAGCTGGAGTAATTGAGTCAGGGGAAGTGGAATTTTGTAAGCACATTCCTGAGGGAGTGAGTGGGAGAAATCATTCTTTCTGGTGAGAGGGTGAAAGACAGTATATATGCATTTTTGGCTTTTATTAAAAGGTATAGTTTGCTTCATGTGTTTCCACTTGTCCAGCAAGCTAATCTAAGTATTCCTTTCCCATCTGTACGCTAATCAAGATCTCCATAATAGTCACACACTTAATATTGTTAGGGTGTTGTTTTGTTTTTCCTGTCGCAGTAACATACCTTGCAATTTGTAGACTCAGAGAATGAGAAATTTCCTTTATTTTTTAATCCCAAGGGAAGTTAGCAAGAAAGACAAATATTTTTTCTTCCAGCAAGAAAAGCAACAGAAAAACAGGTGGATTAGCAAAATGCGCTGCTC
>PPHD01018015.1:0-13248 GCA_002909625.1 Bambusicola thoracicus
GGAGGTGTGCATATTTCTAGCCTCCTGAAGCTCCCAAAGGACACAGACTCCTTCCCCTTGTGTTTCCGTGCAAATGGCAAACTCTAACTATAAATGATGATCAATGCATTTGACATGCTGGAACATTGCCTCTGTCTGTCTTTGTGTTTAACTCAACCCACGCCATTCATGTGGACTGGTTTATCCAATGCTGCACTCCTTCCTACTCCATATTTGAGCTTTGGGGACACCAAGGAGGTGAGACAGCTGCACCGCACCTTGTAATGTACAGCCTGTCCGATGTCTCCTATCTGCCATCCACCCTCCCTGTATCCTTTCATAGTCATCAAGAGTTCAGCAAGGTGTCTGATCTCCTGGCGAAACAGAGCATGTCACTGTTCTTCACTCTCTTCTCCTGCTTTGCACATCCTTTGTATACTCACCTTGCTGCTTTTGCATGGTGGTGAAATCCTCAAAGGTGAGGGTGCGCACAGGGGGCCTCCAGAAGGCATAGGTCTCCATGATGGCTTCCAGCCCCGTCCTGTGGGATAGAATAAAGCAAGATCATCAATCAGCCAGTAAGAGTACTGGCATAGGATAAAAGGGCTCTGAACTCACTGGACAGTCTGCCAGTGGCCACTAAAAGGTCACCTTGGCAACTGTGAATTCCTCCAGCAAACCTTTCTGTGCAGGTGCTGG
This sequence comes from Bambusicola thoracicus, assembly GCA_002909625.1. Classification (NCBI taxonomy): domain Eukaryota; kingdom Metazoa; phylum Chordata; class Aves; order Galliformes; family Phasianidae; genus Bambusicola; species Bambusicola thoracicus. The sequence goes on from PPHD01018015.1 coordinate 679, forward strand.
CTGCTGCAGTAAAGCAGAATTTCTCCAGTTCAAGACTTCCATAGATCCTAATGGTCTTCCAGTACCTTTTCCTTTTTTAACAAGGATCCTGAAGTTCCATTTTGCTTGGCAGGGGACAAATGACAAGCCCTCAAAGCACACTTAAACACTTATGGAAGTGGCTTAAACACTTTACGGAAGCAAGCTGTCATACATACAATCACGGGAGATCAGAGATTAGGCCTACAGAATCTGAGAAGATTTTTATGAATGAACCTTCCCTGTCACTTCCCACTTCTGGATACTGTTCTGAAGGGCTTTTGGAAGTCATCCAAAGGGGAATCTTGTTGGTTTTGTATTTTAACCAGAAATACAGAAAGAGACTTTTTATAAAAAGGTCAGCAACTTCTCTGCTTTGGGTCCATAACTCACTACAGTGACAGTACCAAAGAGAAAAAGTCAAAAATCAAGCAAGAACAGCTTTTCCTCTTAAAGGGCTGGGGTCTCAAGTTTGTGGAGGTTTTTTCTACTGCAGAATGTTCGCTCTGCTGGAAGTCTCTAACTCCACAAGCTCACTGAGAACACAGATGCATTACCAAGAGAGGACCCTCTCTTCTCTTTATGAGACAGTCTCCTGAGGTTTCTTCCTAGGAAAAATTCCCCTCCGTGGACACTGAGCTTTGCTCTGTTCCCAAGGCCTCTCCTTGCCTCCTTTCCAGCAGGAGGTTATAGCCCTTGCACTGGCTTAACACAACTAGAGATGCTTTGTCAAATGTGAGACCATATCCCCTTTCAATGCAAAAGGCTCTAACATCCCCAGAGCCTCTCATCAGATGTTGAGCTGATACTGGAGCTGCCTTTTGCTTCTGAAAATGTCTTTCTGCACGTGCCTCCTCTTGCTCAGTTAACTTTCCAATGTCTCCCCGGAAGCTCAGATGCTTTAAATACATTGGAGTTGGCAAACCAAACTCTGTATTTTAAGAGGAGGTTTAGAAGAGAGGTTGTTGCATGGTGTTTATTAGCTGCTAAGCTGTTAGAAGTAGAAACAGAAGACATCTCTGCATAGCAATCTCACACTAGCACTGAGCATATTACAACAAAACTATCTGGTTAATACAGTGGCCTCTGCCAGCTCATGGAGCTCAGAGACAACGAGGCAGTGCTGAGTGTGAGCCCATCTGCTAAGCCAGGCTCTGTGTGCAAAAAGCAACTCTCAGGCTGCCGGACCACTCCCAGGATTTCCTCTGCCACACACGTGCAGACTCCAGCTGCTTCTCAACACAGCCAGAAGGAGACTGATGCCTTTCTGCAGCCTCGTGAAACGATCCCCAGCCCAAATGCTGAGGGAGGACTTTCTGGGACTATTTATCCTGGAAGCTTAAAATGCCCTGCTGATCATGAAGGTCTTTTCCAGCCTAAATAATTCTACTCCATTCCAGTTAAATCGAGCCCCTAATGGGCTTTGGTCAAAGGAAGCATTAAGCTATTGCCCCTGCCTCATTTACAACTTAGATTGACTCAAAGTTTAAGCTTCCTAGCAATTAGAGCTCTCAGTCTACAGCTTTCCTTTATATCAATACAGCTCTCTCACGTACTGTATCATTTGTATTTCTAAAGGAAAAAAGAAAAAGAGAGAGAGAGGGAGGGAGAGAGAGAGAAATAATAGACAGGAGATAATAAAAGAAGAAATAAAAGTAGAAATCAGAAATGATGTACTTCTTTCAGGGACTCAACTCTAACTCTTTCTATTATTGAGGATGCCAGGGAATGAGGGATGCCATCGGGGACACCCTCTTCTCACAGACCTCCACCACAGGACAGAAAGAGAACATTCTCCTAAAAGGCAAAAGTGTAGTGCTATTCTGTGTGTGCATCATTCTCTATAGGAAAAAACAATCCTCAGTTTGCCAATGGAGAGGCATTTTGTAACAGCAGTGAGTGTTGATTGAAAAAAAAAAAACCTCTTTTCAGAATTTCTGAAATACTCAGCAGTTTCTTTTGGTCTTTGGTGAGTATCGCTGGTACCGATGTGCTGAAATTACCCACGTGGCATCCACTTTCTCTTCCAAGAAAAAAAAAGAAAAAAAAAAGCACTGAAAAACTGACTTCAAACTGCTTATCAGGCCGTAAATGCTCCCCTCTCACAACAACTTTATGAAGGAAGTAAGAAAGTATAAGAAGAGGACATGCTGCCAGCTTTATTTTAAGAAGGTCAGTCCTTTAAAAGGTATCCAAAATTCGCTCTCTCTTTTTCATTCATTTTTTTTAAATTATTTTGAGTGCTATAAAGTTTTAATAATAGGCAATAAATGAAACAGTTCCATTGTCTGAAAAATGAAAAAAGATGTACGAGCTATCTGTGCATGTCCATAATCCATCCCATATGGCTGACCTTGCCATTCCCGCTGCATGCGTGATGCAGGTCATCGTTTCATTGTTCACAAGGGAGGCCAAACCACTGGCTCCAAGCATCCTCCTGACTCTCCTACCCTAGACAAAAGCTCTAAGAGCACTTCCAACACAAACAGCTTTTATTCACCTCAGCTGCCCGTATCTGAAAAGAAAGTGGTGTTGTTTGCCTTCAGCTTTGTTTTTTTTTTCGTCCATCACCCTACTGGGTTTCCAGCCTGTCGCTCCTTCTGGCTTTCTCCTGCATATGGATCTCCCCTAAGCATCCCACCATCAAATGAACTCTACTCCGTCTCCAAAAATAGGCTCTGTGGTATTAAACCTGCACCACTAAACATTTGGCTAGCTGATCTCTGTATGTCAAAAATGCTATTTCTCAATCTCTTGAAGTTCAGGAAAACAAACAAGTAATACCTGGCTTGTAAGTACACTGTCCTCTTGGAGAAGAACCTCTTCTGTGTAGGTGTCCTTCTGCCACTGAGCCCAGCTCTTTTGTTTCACTTTTACATGTTTCATCTGTTAAGAGATAACTAAGCCTAGGCTTCCTGACTCAAGCTAGCTCTCTGACCCATCAAGGCTGATGGCTAGATTGCTGAACAGCATTGGTTAATATTGTTTGAGTGTTCGAAGTCTTCAAAATAGTTCAGCTGCTGAGCTATTTGTATCCTTCCTTCTGAAATACTTCACTGCTGCCTCTCCCAGCACAAGCACTGCAAAAGAAGCCAACCATGTAAATAACTGAGGGATATCTACAAGGGGATACACAACAAGATCGCTCCCTCACATGGATAAAGGTAGTTATGCTGTGATGGGGGTTCCCCAGAGCAGCAGGTTTTTAACGCACTCTTGTACCAATGAAGACAGACCTCACTCATAAGGAAAGATACAGGAAAGCTGCAAGCTGATGCAAAGGAAAGATTTAAAATGGAGTTTAATTTGAAAAGAATAGTCAACCCCATAATTTATTCAGAAGGCAACAACAGTAGGCAATAAGATATGAATGAGTAAGAAATGAGTGAAAGAAAATCATCCCTCTTTGTTTTGTGGAAAAGCCTCAACACAAAGAAGAAAGGCAATGTCTTAGAGAAGAAGTGACCTAAGATTTCACTTTGCTCTGTTTTTCCCAGTGTTTGTATTTTCTTTATCATTTGCTGGCAAACTTTACCCATGGCTGTGGTTCAGCATCCTGATGTAGCTGGGTTGCCCCAGAGCAGTCCCAGTTATTCTGTGGCCTCTGCTGCTACCAGATTGTTGGTTTCTTCTTGAGATCTCATACAGAAAACTCTTTGGACAGATACATTCCTGCTTCACAAATTGTGCCTTTCTCCAATTACCCCACTTTTTCAGTGGGACATTCTCCAGCTACAGCCTGGTGTGCTATAGCTGACCGAAGGTGTGAGGATGCAGGAAGCTGCAGAGTATCATGATTGTTAAACCAATTTGCCAGTGATGGGATTTTAAATTCATTAGGGGAAGAGGAGGCATTCAGCTCAGTTAAGAAAAATCCCATTTCATCAATCCTTTTCACATGCAGCTTGAATCTTACTGATTTTCTCCACCTATGCAGGTGTCCCCCTGAAAGGTAGCAGTTGAGCATCCCGGTGTCCTCCGCTAGCTGACAGCAGCAGTACAACCTTCGCCAGACTACTGCATGTGAGGCAGGCGCCTGGCTGCTTATATATGCTTGCAAATACCTTTGCCTGTTTTTTCTTCCTAAAGCCTCAGGCTCCTCTCTTTGATGTGTAATACCTTAAAGATTTTAATTCCTCTTTACATCAGCAGAGAGCCTTACTGAGCCTTCCCCACAGCTGCAGCCATGTAGCAATTTCCTGCCCTTTCTTAAATCAATGAGCTACAAAGATCAGTAATTCCCAACCTTTTCAGGAAACTGTCCAAATTCACTGGGCTTGGACCTTATTAATGCCTTCCATGTTCATCTAGCCCACCATGGACCTGGAACTGCATCAATCCCTCTTCTGAGCTCAGCCTCCACTGCAGCTGCAGCTGCACACAGGGAAGACCTTGTACAGGGGCATATGCTATTTCCCCCACAAAGAAATGGAGAGAAGACGAAAAGTCATGTGTACACTAAATATCAGAACTAATACTCTTGATGAGGATTAAATTAGGGTTGTAATGTCTTTTCACAAAGCAGCTTTGAGATGGAACCTAGAAAGTTCCCTGGGTGAGCAGGACATCGCCTCTGTGAAGATGTATCTAAGTGGGCGACGGAAAACACAGGGAGAGTTGCCCACTCATTGAAGGCTTCCTAAGGCAAACCATAAATGAAGTAGAAGTCCTGGTAGAAGCACTCAAGAGGACCATGCAAGTAAAGACTAAATCATGATGCCCATGGGGACAGCAAATGAAGACTGCGAACACAACTTGTGCTCTGGCCTGCACACTCAGAGCCTTGCTTTACTACCCTAGTGCTCTTGTAATGTAGTCATATATGTTCAATTTCATTATTAATTTAATGTTAAAAGACTTTGTCATGCTGATTTAAAGGATGCCCGCATCATTTGTAGAACTGAAATATTAAAGTTTATTACAGACTTGTCGGAGTTGTGCATGGCACCATAATGTCTTCCATTAATACAAAGTTTTTCAATTAAGGTTTCTGTTTTTACACTGATCTATTAAAATATAAAGTATTCTAAGTAGTGTTTAAGGTGTTCTACTTAACCTTTTCATAAAAATCCAGACAAAATTTAGTAGCACAAAGTGAAAAACTTTGACATCACCAGAGAAAAACTGTAATGGTTCAAAACTAGACCATTGTTGCCCTGCTATCCTGAAACCCTATCAAAAAGTCAGTCTTGTCTTCTGATATAAAGCAAGCATTTATGCTCCAAGTTTTGGAATTTCCTGTGAAAATTAAAAGAGAAATCTATATTTTTGCCAGACTCATGTGTAATTAAAAAAAAATAAAGTAGAAGTGTCTATATTTCTTTTATGGCATCACTTCCCATTTTGCTGAGAATTAACATTGGATCTACTTGTCCATTTTCCAAAGTGCCTTCCCCTAATTTTTCATCTCTATTCTTCATTTCAACAACAGAAATGTCTGAGAAACTCTACAGTATCTCCACGAGTTCATTTACTTTACCTAAGATTTTGTGTATTATAGTATCATACCAGTAATACATATATAAAAACCTATCAGAGAGGCTAAATAACATTTTGATCATGTTGTAAACAACCAATAGGAAGGTTCAGAGAAACATGGAAAAAATAGAAATAAGCATAATAATTTCATTATTAAGCTAGAAAAAAAAAATCAGCAAAATGAATACACAGAAGAAAATACCCTGAAGAACAGTGATTATGGAAAAGATACAGACATAAAAATGAATATTTAATAAAAGATCCAACAGCAAAAATACACAGTCACAGAAAAAAAAAAATGTATATCAGGAAAGTGATGTTGCCTTGACAGGTCTAATAGTATCCAGAACCCTCCCCTAGGCTTTGGTTTGGGTACTGCAAGACCAAAGCTTCCCTCTAATTTCAGGCAGAAAGAACAGCAGCACTGGAGGAAGCTTCTGAAAAGAAACAAGTCAGTCCAAATGACTGGCCTGGAATGTATTTTCTGAGGAAACCATCACTGCTCTGTCTGTTTAGGCAAAGTAAAACAGTCTTCTGGATCCTCTGAGAACCAGTCTAAGGCAAACTGTTCTTGTAAAACTGAGATAGTGTTGGAAAATGCTGCCCTTGGTTCTTAGATACATGCCCTGTGCACTCATTGAGGAGAGCAATCAGTTTGGACTCACAATCAATCTCCCCTTACCTGTTTCTCCCAGAATCTCTGAAGCCTTTAGCAAAAGGATTTCTGTCAATTTTTAATCTGGTGATCTACAACAAAAGAATAAAAGAATTAGTGTATCTCCTCAAAAAATATTATTCTTTCAACAAATTAAAATTATGGGTGATTGCCACTCTTTCCCAAGACACCTGTATGATTACCTTTTGTATGTTTTGCCGCAGATTTATGTTAAAGTCACCCTTCACTGTCTATAAGCAGACTATCAATTTAGCAAACAAGTGGTGCAGCACCATCAAACCTGCCTTTGCTGTTTATCTCTGAACATTTGCTGAGCACAACACTGGAGATAAGAAGCTATTCCAAAGGAGAAAACCTAGGAGCTACAGCCCATCGATGGCCCCACATTTCAGGAAGCAGGCACAACATTTGCATTTGGCTGGCACTAGGGGTATCCCTGCCCTAGCATTCCCAGTTCCCAACAGCTGGATGCACTCATGGGCCTTCAAGCAATGCTGAGGAGAAAAGGCCAGGAAAAGTGCAGCCTACAGCCTCCTAAAGACGGCAGCTGGCCACCTGATCACATGCACAGCTGCTGTGCTGCTCAGCATCTGGGTGGCCTTCAAGGAATTGCTGTGGTGGAAACCATTTTTTTTCTCCCTTCTTTTAAGAAAGAAGATAGCTGGACAGTGCTTTTTGAGGAATGTTCCTTCCAGCTTTCTTGCTTGCTTGCTTGCTTGCTTTCTCTCTCTCTCTCTCTCTCTTTTTCTCTTTCTCTTTTTCTTTCTTTCTTCCTTTCTTCCTTACTTTCTTCCTTTCTGACTTTCTAACAGAAATTCCATGTTGTCAAGAATGGATAATAATATTGAGATACCAACTTTGTATTCTGTGGTATCATGCTCCCTAACATGGTACAGCACAAGAACTTCCCAAGGTCAACCTCACCTTGCCCCATACACACAGGCTCTGAAAAAAGAACCAAGACCTCCAGATCCAGCTGAATTTGAGGTGTTTTTGCTGAAACTACTCAAAAGGGACTAGTTTAATATAGACTGATCTAAAGTGGACTTGCAGGTGTCTTTCTTCTGTCAGAATCAAGCCCTTACTTCTGGATATTAGCTTCAGATACGGAATGCAGTTCCTATTTTTGCAGAAGCTTAATTTGTGAACTTAATTTCCGCTAGGCTGACTTTGCAGCTGTCCTGGGACTTGTGTATACAGAGACAGAAATGTTCTGCGGAGTATGGAGTTACAGTAGAGGGAATCCCTGTGGTGGCTTTGCTAACATTTTACAACTGTTTCCAGAGACGCTTCTCCCAGTAAGGCAAAGTTTTACTGCCACTGGAGGGCAAGTGAGTGGATTCAGTGGATTTAAATTTATTTTTAATAAAAAGGCTTTTTCGTCCCACCAGAATCTCCTTTACTGATGCTACAAAAATACCCCAAAAATGTTTTGGAAAAAAAGAAAACACAAATGTTTGGAATTCAGAGATGATGGGAAGAAATTTCAGTGCTTTTTTTACGGTAAGGTGGCTTACAGAGTTCCTTCCTTTCCTTTCTGCAAATTGTGTCTGATATATCTGATCAACCTTTGAAAACCTGTCATTTCTTATCCTTTCTCTATCTCCTTTCTGTGTTTATTCTACAATTAGAAGTTTATTGAGTACAAGTATAGGGGTGGGAGAGGAAGAGTAGAAAATCACACGTGCTACAATGGTAGCGAATCCACCAAAGTAGTGTAATGTTTGGCTTTTTTCTCTGCTGGAATAGTTTATTCCATTTTGGATCCTGACTGAAGCCAATTTGAGGGGATCAGACTGAGAAAAATTTAGGAATAGGTAGAAGCGGTCACAGGAACACTGTTCTTACATGTTACAAAACAAAAACTGTGTAAAAATTCACTGCCTGATTGTGACAAGCTGCCCTGAGCTGATTTAAATGGCTCTGTCCAAGAGTACTTAGTACACTGTTGTCCAATGAGTTCATGAGGTAGCTTTTCAGAAACTCAGATGGCAGCACAGAGATATGTTTGCCTTACCATTTCTGATTCAAGCCTCCTCTGGAATTTATGAAAGAAAATTGTGTAAATTAATCTCCCAACAGGATTTATAACAGATTATTTTTCTTCTAACGTGGCTTGTGCCATCATTCCATCCTGTGACGGTTCCTTGTCCTCTCAAATTCAAATCTGAAATCTCATTATTTGTCCTCTCAAATCTCATCATTCAGACAGCAAAAAGCTTCAACTGAGATTTTGTTTGGCATGGTGGGAAAAAATTACCTTACACTGAATTTTTAATGCCATCACAACAAACCCCCTCCCTCCCCCTGCTCACCCCAAGGAGGAGTATGGCAGGAATAGGAAATGTTGTGCACATCTCATCTGAGAATAAGATAAAGAGTACACGTACATGAACATGATGAGCATGCAGAGCCTAAAGCATGGCAGAGGTGGTGCAAAGACTGGGGGAACGACTGAGGCAGAAGTGGCTGGCAAATAAGCAACACATGAGAAGAGTACAGAGAGAATGGATGTATAAAAAGAGCTCTCAGCATGTACAGTGACCGTGCCTGCAGAAGAGATGAAGCAGACAGCCTCCTCCTTCAAAGGCTTGGACACTGCATTTCAAAAGACCAATGAAGGAGAAAAGACAGCAAACTTGTGGAATCCACAGGCCAGTCCTTTCCAAAACTTCATTATTTGCTATAGCCGCAAATGCATATTTTTTCAAATGCTCTTATTTTCCTAATAATTGTTTTCCTCTTGAAGATATCTTATTTTTGAGAAGATACGGAATTTTGTAATCAAATACTAGTGTGGACTGAATTTATAGTTTTGGGTGCCAAGAAGTCTAATTCAAGAAAAAAGGGCAGATCTGTCACAAAGCTCCTTAGTCAACGCTTCTGCATAAAGAATCCCACTGCAATAATACATTTTCCTTATATCTGGATTCACTAGTAATTCTCTACTGTGGAAATTACAGGGTCAGAATCAGAGGTAAATTATCCATGATAATTTTATTTAGTGTGCAACAAATAGACTGCTGTTGCGCATATCTAAAGGTTTCTTTTGTCAGCAAACTTTTCTTTAAAGCTTCTATCTTCACTGATATGAGAAATAAAGTTCTCTCTGTGAGATAATGAATCTGAAGTTGTTGTACTGCTTCAAAATTGCAGTGTGGACAGGACATTGTGTTTGAACCACAAGATGTCAAGGAAAAGTGAACAAAATACGTACCTCTGTGTTTGATCTCATCTAGTTATATTACAGTAAAAATGACAGGTGTCTTATCTCCAAGATGGTTGTCTGGGTAGATATCTCATGTCTATTGACTACCTCACAGCAAGCATTTCATTTTTGTGCAGAAAAGTACAGTGGGATTGTAAACTGGACATGCTTACTTAACCATATTTCTTGGAGAAGTTAATGACTCACAAACACAAAAAGCACGCCAATGTTTTTATGAACACCCCACCTAAAAGAAGCTTGAAGGCATATAGCTTTACCTGTTGATTCTGGTAGGCTGTCACTGTGGTGAAGACAGTCTCAGGGAAGTTGAAGGTTTTCACCCCATCTCCTGAGGGAACTGGCTTTGTTGGAGAAAGATCACTGCTGAAATCCTTGCGGATGACATGAACACGAGGCTGGTACTTATGCATTGAATGTAAAATTATCTGAAGCAGAAAAAAAGAAGAGGAATATTTTTTTTTTCTAAAAATTCTGCACTACATCCACAGGTACAAGGACACAGGGATGGAGTGAGGACTAATACAAATAGAGTTACTCTTTTCTTACAGGTGCATATGATACAAACATTGGTTGACCTGTCAAATTGGACTGTTTGGAAGAGAAATGGGTTTGTTGCTTTAAAGGAATAAGAACCATTTGAGGAAAAGCGCTGAATTAGGGAAAAAAATCTCCACAACCGTGGGAAGTATCTGCACGTGTGTGGCCACCAGGACAGGAGAGCATTAGAGCAACAGCAGCACTCTTCTGATTCTGGTGAGCAAGGCTGGGAAAGTATGAACTAAGATTAGCTTCTAACTTACATGTCCTTGATCATCAAGTTCATTGTTGGTCAGCTTCAGCTTGTCAAAACTGACCACCTGCCTCATCCAGGTGTCTCCAGAAGCCAATGAGTCTGGGTGGATGTAAACCCTTGGGGGCACTGGAGAGTCGGCATTGCCAGCCACCATCCATTTGGAGCTGTGGTACACATACCTGAAAGAGGAAGAGATGATGGCTAAGAAAAATTGTCACTCAGTCAATGGAGGAGCATTTCCAGAGTTCTCCCTCTCCTGCCACCCTACCGCATACACTCCAAGCACTCATTTGCAGTCGGGGAAAATGTGCTTTATTGCAACCTCCTACCTTCTAAATGAAAGCCAGATTACCTCTGAGCCACTTGTTCAGACTTGATTCCTTATTAAAACCACCTTCACAGTTATTTTCCCTGTAAAACTCTGCCACATGTGCCTCCTTAACTCCTTAACCCTCTGTGAGCCAGAGTAGGAGGGCAGAAAATAGTAAATAAGACTCTCTCTGAAAATCACAGAATCACAGAATTACAGAATGTCAGGAATTGGAATGGACCTTGAAAGATCACCTAGTCCAGTCCCCTTGCCAGAACAGCAACACCTAGATTAGGTGACCCAGGAACACATACAGGTGGGTTTTGAATATTGATCTGTGATCTCTGGAAATCTGCATTGACTGACATGCCAGACTGTACAAAATATGTATTCATCCAAAAAAGGCCAAAATCCTGTGGATATCACCAGAACAACTGATAAAAAAAAAAAAAAAAAAAAAAAAAAATTCTCATTTAGAATGCAGTGAAATAGGAAATTCCGTTTAGTATAACCAATATCGGGATTAGAGGAAAAAAATTAAATTATCTTCTCTGTTCCTGACCTAACCACTGTGTATGTCAAAAATTACTCTCCTACAGCTCTTCCTAGCTCTTTCTTTGTGTTCTGAGGTTCCTGCAGCCTGAAGTATTTCACAAACAGTCCTGCTAACACCTCTTAACTCTTCCCTGCACTGCCCTTCCTTGGGTCTCTACTCAGCTCTGTGAAGCTATTTCAGTCCTTACCTACTAACAGTGATTCATTTCCTGTATTTTTAAAATAAATGGAAAAGAAAGTTCATTCCTTTCAGCACTAGTTTATTCTATGTGTTCACATAAGCTGACAAGGGGAGAAACAGAATATAAGACAATCTACTAATTTTTGAGTTAAATACTCTAAGAACTACACTGAAGGAAAAAGGCAAAGTAACTAACTGGGTCTAGGGAACTATCTTGATGCTTCCAAAAAATTACTTTCCTGCGAAACGCTTTGCGTGATCTGAGAGAAAAATGTAATATTTAGCATTTGAAAAAGAGTTCTTGAATCCTTGAAATGTGGAGTGATCAAGACTATTTTGGGAAAAGAGTTGCTCTCAAGGGTCTTTTGAGTATAGATAAATCATTTCTGTCTGGGTCGTATTCTGTGATGCAGAGCACCATGCATTTTCTAGAGTACTTTTCTAGGGTGTAAAGGCCATTAATAATAGAGAAATCTAGTCATCAGTGGTGGAGATTCAACAGTGTTTCTCAGCAGTCCAGTGCTTTAGGTCTATGGTCATGCTGTGCTGGACAGTAAATACTAAAAATGACACCATTCAGCTCAGGCTAGACTGTAGATGTCCTTCTCTGTTCAGTGTCTAGTTTCCCATTCCTTCTTTGCTGAGGTAGCTTTAAAAGCTCCAGACTCCAATTACTATGTCCCTCAGAGTGGTTGTTAATAACATGTATTCTGAAATGCGTGCTAGAGACCAAACAAATACTGCTATTCAAAACTGTAGAGCAAGATAATAAAATCTAAAAATTGTTTTAGTTGGAAGGGGCCTGAAAGAACATCCAATTCTAACCCTACTGCCATGAGCAGGGACCAGGTTGCCCAAAGACCCATCCAACCTGACCTTGAACACTTCCAGGGATGGGGCATCTACAGCTTCCCTGGGCAATCTGTTTGAGTGCCTCAGCACCCACATAGTAAAGAATTTGTTTCTAATATCTAATATAAATCTTCACTCCTCTAGTTTAAAACCATTACCAATTTTCCTATCGCTTCACTACCTACTAAAAAGTCCCTCCCAACTTTCCTGTAGTCCCTCTTTAGGTACTGTTATGTCACTATAAAGGTGTTCTTGGAGCCTTCTCTTCTCTAGACTGAACAACCCAACTCCATCAGTCTCTCAAGAGAGGTGATCCATCCCTCTGATCAACGTCTCGGCCCTCCTCTGATCTTACTTCAATAGATCCATATCCTTCTTGTGCTGCAGGGCCCACAGCTGAACACAGTACTGCAGATGGAGTCTCAGGAGAGTAGAGTAGAGGGGCAGAGTCACCTCTCTCACCCTGTTCCCCATGATT
>PPHD01018016.1:0-14769 GCA_002909625.1 Bambusicola thoracicus
GTCATTAAATTCCTTGTCATACACTTGTTTGAATCCAGGTTAATTTTTGTGGGATTTGTTGTCTGTGGACCAGTAGCCAACGCCAAATGTACTGAGGCCATGAGTTGCATGGGCATTGTAAATGATAACCTCAGGATGGGTTTTTGATTTCATAAATCTCTTGAAGGAATCATTTAAGCTCTTCCATGTAGTCTGGAGCATTGACTATATAAAAATAAAGACAATACTTCACATCATGAGCTTGTAACCTAACCACAAATACCACAGGTCTTTTATTACTCCTTGCTGTTGTGAGTCTTCACAACGTGGAGTTACCAGATGGTCTTAGTTAAAACTGTGGGTATCTGGCATAGACACTAAAGTAGAGTAAGATATTTTTGTGAGACCTCTGTGGTGATGAAGCTGAAAACCCTGTGATAGGGTTTTCTACAGGGCTGTGGTGGGTCCTGCATTCCTGAGAAATGAAGAGTTGTTCAATATTGTTAGGTTGAATAGCTTCTGCATGGGAAGGAAAATATAATGGATTTCTGTAGTGTTGGTAATGTTTAAATTGCTTGCCTTTAGAAATACCAAAATAAAACTGCTTTTCTGCCTTCCTTTATGAAGTGCTGGATAAACCCATAGGTTTGCGATACTAAGAGACAAGTTCTCAGTGTTGATGATGTTCAGTGGGGTGCACATTTGGGAACGGCCTGAAACGATCTCAGAGTTACTCCAAGCATCAATTGGGGGTCAAAGAAGCTCACTACTTGGAGCAGATCTCATAAAACAGAGTTCGCTTTGACAAGTCATGCTTATAGGTCCGAGTTCGCAATTTCTGGATCTTCCACTGATTTAGGGGTGGCTGAAGGAAATCTCATTTATTTTTCAAAGCTGTGGAGTGGCACTGGATAGTGTTAAGAATTTAGAGCATGCTTGAAGAACTCCTACAATGAAAATTACTGGCAAGAAACTTCTGTGAAGTTAACACTGGCACTGTAGCTCATGGGGAAGTGAAGAGGATGATCTGTAAGTGTGCTGTGCAAAGCTTGAGTTCTGTCTGCTGCTTTAGAATCACTGAAGTCATTTGGATTGCCGTTCTCCTATATATGTCACTATTACTTCTTTATTGTTTGGGAGGGCACAAATGAATAAAGCTGCTACTGGCCATTTGTTGCCTGAAGCAGATGAAGCGTGCCTGCTTTATGAGCTTCTGGAACTCTTAGCTACAGTGCTGCATTTATACTAGTTGACTGCATACAGCTATGCTAGGAACTTAAGGATAATTGACCAGGCTTTCAGATCTCTCTCTGTGAATGTCTACGTGCATTTTTGGATAAGGATTTTCTGCAATTACTAAATGTCTTTTTGTTTGGAAACTCCAAACAGGTCTAATAACACTTGTTTAAAACTGGATAGGGAGAGAAATAAGGCTTCTATTTGAGATACCATTAAAGCTATTAAGTTATATTAAGTGCTCAGGAGATGGAGTGGCTTTGCTTTTTGTTAGTTTCTGCTTTACTTGTAGGTTACTGCAAAATGAATATTACCTTTCTTTATTCTTGATAAGATTCCCCCAGGGGTACGATCCTGAACTTGAAGATTGTGTCATCAGGACATCCTAGCTACTGCTCCAGGACAGATGACAGCAGTGGTGCTTGTACTTCTTTCCATGGTCTCTCACTGCTCAGTTATTTCATTGGTAGGTGTGAGGGAGAAGCCCGAGTCAGAAGAGATGCTGCTTTCTGGGCAGGCGTTTAATTGATGAATAGCTTATTTTCCTTACAAACTGATGTTTATACTGAAGCAAATAGAAGGGAAGTAACTGAAACAACCCCCTTTGCAGAGATTCACATCCTCTTAGATAATGCAAAATTCTCCAGGAGACAAAGGAAACTGTTCTTAAATGGCTTGTCAGCTGCAGTGCATGCAGCTCCCCTTCTCCCTCATATTCTCTCAAGCAAAAATGCATTAGTTGAGTTAGAAAAGCAAGAACCAGAGATCTGCCATTCTGCTTGTTTATTCTGTTCAGTTTTCTGTTCGTTCTATTGACTGTACCAGGAAAGTCCTGGCATGGGTCTAACTCAGCCTATCTGCATGTACTGGCTGTTCACAGGGAATAAATGTGTACAGTAGGAAGGCAAAGATAATGAGAAATCTGCATTCATGATGGCACAGGTGTAGGATATACTCCAGAATGTTGGCGGTCCCAAACAAACTGGCATTCTGTGGGAGATTCATGCTGTGTGTGGGTGTGTTTAGAAAGATGCTGATGGCAAAGGGGACTTTAATCTCAATTTAGTGAAATAATATGTGCGTAACAGCTGGGCTTCATGCTTTGTACGTGCCTGAGCTAATAGCTGTGCACCATGTCCCACAGATTAGTTAAGTTTGTCTAGGAAGGAAGGGCTGTGTGCGTGTGCTCCCAGGCGACAGAAGAGTTTAGTTCAGGCTCTCTATCATTGCTCATAATACCCAGGAAAGCTTGTTAGAAATGGGTCTGCTGCCAGCTAGCAGATGCTGGGTGAATGTCACCTGTTCCCTGGCATTTAGCTCCTGCTTCTGGTGGTGTTTTGAAGTGGCCAGCTGGGGGTGGCTCAACCTGCCCAGAGGAAGACTTGGCTTCCCTGAGAGATGGCTGCACAGAAATGGCTGACTTTCTGTCTGCCTGGGATGCATCTGATTTTGGATAAATAATGAATGCCTTTAGGGGACAGCATGTGATGTGGTGACTGATGTGTTGTTGAGGAGGCAGTAGGATGTATCTGGAGGATGCAAGAGCAATGGAAATGCGCTGAGGAGAATAGCTAGGTATTCAGTTGCCAGAGAGAAGAGATCCTACCAAAACAAGATAAACAGCTTTTGGAGCTACATCAGCTGCACCGCCTATGCAGGTTAGTAATGAAATCTGCATGTTTCATACGCTGCTCCTCTGAAGAGCAAACAGTATTCACATCCAAGCTGCTCCAAGGGACTAGTTTTGAAATTAGTCTTACTTGTGGAATTGAAACCCTCTCTATTATCCATATTTGAATACAAAACATTTGATTTGGGACTGAATAAATAAACTTCAGTCAAATTGAAACCAAATGACATTTTCACATTCTCATTCTTCTGAAAATGAGTTTAAGAACCTGATTTGGCCACCTTGAAACAAATGACTTGTGCTATTACAGTGATGTTGTTACTGTTGCAGAAGATTTGTTCCTTCATGGACTCACCAGCAAAGATCAGTTGTGCAGTGCTGCCTGTCACTGGTGGCCATGCACTGGTGCACAACCAGAAACTTCTGGTTTGGCAGCGTACAGCTCTTGTTCACTTTTCCCACACTGAGGCTATAGGCTTGGAGCAGCTCTATGAGCATCAGTTGGTTGATGCTAAGCAGGGCAGCAGCCTCCAGCTCTGGGAGGGAAGCAGACATACAGAGGATGGGAAGAAGCACTGGGATGGGACATGTAACACCTGAGGGCCTTCTGCTGAGGCCGTAGGCCTTTAAGGTGATGCTGTGTCTGTCTGCTTGTAATCACTGGTTTGATCACCTTGCTGTTTATGTATGTGTGGTTGGGCTGCCTCAGGCATGTGACTGTGAGACGACTGCTAGGGCACCTTGTCTGTGCTTCTAGAATCATTTTGATATCAAAGGAAATGTACTGCCATGACCTCCATTATGAAGTTATCACAGCATGTCCAGTCAGAGGAGCACTGAAGAGTCCAGGAAACCATTGGCGTCTGCAAGGAGGTGGACTGGTCAGTGCTGGGTGTGCAGTCAAGGCATGTGAGGTTTGCACCCCTACAGTGTCATGCTTCCCATTTTCACACTTGATGTACTGTACTGACACTGTTAACCACGTGCTCAGTTCTCACTTGCAGAATGGCCGAGGTCACTTGTTTGGAGTTTCCCAGCTCTGTGGGAGTCGCTTCTTCTATTTGCCATCCTTATTGTATACTTCTAAACGTGTTTTCTTTTTTGCTGTTATTGTTAATCCTTCTCTAAATTTGTTGTCACTTACAGTGTACATGAGTGATAATACCAAGTCTGTTACTGCATAGGTGTCTTGCTCAGAGCAATTTGATGTAGTCTGCCGGTGACAGGCTGAAAACTGATGTTTAGGGAAAGCTGGGTCAAACGTACGGGGTATTTTCTGCTTGCCAGTTATGAAGAAAGGAACATACCTTCATTATTTAGCAGTTGAACCTGTTTCTCAAACTGGAAACGATCCCAAGTACTCTGCTTATGCAGTGGCTTCACAGTGGTGGGCAGCTAAACTCTGTGATGCTGCTTCCTCACTGCCCCTCCTCAAAGGAGGAGAGGGATAAAATACGATGGAGAAGAGCTCAAGGGTTGATGTAAGGACAGGGCGTTCACTCACCAGTTACCATATGGGTAAACAACTCAGTATAGGGAGGTGAATGTAACTTATTGCCATTTACTAAAAAGACTGGAGACTGAGAACCAAAAGCAAACTAAAAACACCTTTCTTCCATCCACCCTCTTCTATTTCCTCCCTCTGAGAAGTGTAGAGAAATGGAGGCTCCTTTATGGTTATTCTCTACCCTTGGTCTTTTTTCCTTCCAGTTGTTGGACTGTTTCTACTGTTTCTATTTGATGTAGCATTTCTATTTTGGCAGGTAAAAACATTAGCAGAGCCAGGGAATTTGGGAATGTGTCATAATAGACTTAAATAATCAAAACAAAACAAAAACCCATTTATGAATACACGAGGGTCAAAGTGTTTATTTACTGAAGTTTTTCTTTAACCTGATAATGGATTTTTCATGTTTTCAGTATTTTCAAAAATTGTGAATAATCATAATAGAAGTGGTATGCAAGTTATACCTCTCTCCTTCTTTCTTTTCCCTTTTTTTTTTTTTTCCCTTTCTTTTCTTAGGCAGGAAGATCCACCGAGACCTTTTTTGCTGCACCCATGCTTGAGGAACTCTGATGAAGAAGTAAGGTTCCTGCAAAAATGTTCTCAAATTCTGGTGTGTTGCCTCCTACCATCAAAGGATGTCCAGTCTGTCAGCTTGCGCATAGTCCTTGCAGAAATACTTGCAACAAAAGGTAGATGAAAGATTGGAGTTAATCAAACATGTACACAAGTACAGTATTAATAATTAGACATCTTTATGTATGTCTTGATGCTATGCTTTTAAGTCATGATATTTTATTTTCAGTGATGGCTGATAAGGCACTTAATGTTTTCCAAATTAAGCGTGTACTTAATTGACTGTCCTGACTTGTTGCCAGGTTCCTTAGCACCTTTCAGGATAAAATCCCTTTTGTCCATTCCTTCTGTCATATTTTTCATAGGGATACCCTTTTGCAGTCTTCAGTGGCACTATTTTTAGTGATTATATTAATAATTTTGACCTGTTGAGCTTCATTCAGATGCACAGAATCCATAGATGTGATTATGATTGAATTATGATACCAGATTTGATTTGTTTTAGACTATGAATTATCCAATTTTTTTAACGAAGGTTTTATATTTTGTTTTTCATTTTATCATATATGCTTGTCACTTTTTAATATCATTGAATTCAAGTTTTGAACTTATGCAGTCTCGAGTACGTTATGCAATCCAGTTCACTTTACAGCCATTACTAATGAAAATTTAATGTCACAGCTTCCAAGGCATGTGGCAGAAAGGAAAAAAAAAAAATGCTTGAAATTTCCCAAATGGGACTCAACTTTGTTAGTGTACATTGGTTTGGGTAATGGCACAAACAGTTTTGTCATGAAAAGATGTACATGGTCTCAAATGTACTATGTAGTTCAAGAGACTGGTTTGAAATTTTTTTTTCATCTATTTTTGCCTCTTATCCGTAGTATTCTCGAGGAATAACTGCTGTACTTCACAACATAAGGATTTTGTTTTAAAATATTTTTCCTCTCCAGTACTGAAACCAGTGGTGGAACTGCTGGGTGATCCAGATTATATCAACCAAATGCTACTCAGCCAGCTGGAGTACAGAGAACAGATGAATGAGCATCAGAAGAAAGACTACACATATGCTCCTTCATATGAGGAGTTCATCAAGCTGATTAACAGCAACACCGATGTTGAATTTCTGAAACAACTGAGGTACTTGATGCTTCACTGTAGCTTATTTGAAACTAAATGTGCTGCTTTTGCTAGCTAGTTACTGAGATTTGAATGAAGTGTATTTTCAATTCAATTCTAAATTTCTTTTTCTTTTGGTGAAGCAGAGACAATAAAGATGACAAGCCACAGTATTCGTTAATCTGTAATATAGTCAGCTTCTCAGTTTGATGGTAGAAAATGTCAAAAAAATTCCACTTAGCTGGAACTCAGAACAGTTTGCAGTGTGTGATTCTGTGGCAAGACATAAAAAAGGGTTCGAGTTCCAGCATGCTTTACCAGTGACATAGAGTTGTTTCTGGACTGTTGTAGGGAGTTGTTTCCCAGTTGCATCCTTAAACATGTCAGTGAACTGTGAGGAATACCTTAAAAACTTTAAGAAAACCCCAAGTTTCCTACATATAATCAGTGTGTTTCTTGTTGCTGTTTCCCAGTAAAATAACGTGTACTCCCTTTCATACTTATTTTCCCTTGCTCTCAAAATATGTTATACCTGATCTTCCTTCTAACTTCCATCATAACATACCACGTGCATCTTGAACCTGTTTACCCAAGCATGAGGTGATCTTTATACCTGCCTTATCTTTACAACTGTACTGTTTTTTCTGTGATTTCTGATGCAAGAGAAAGGATAAAGAGCAAGTGAAGCCTGGAGAGCAGGCCAAAGGGATACTATCCAGATAGAATTTTTGTATCATTTTGGTTTTGTTGAGCGCACTAAAGCTTTAGAAAGCTGCTGAACCCATTTTCATAGTACTGGTCCTAATCTGTCACCACTAGCCAGAACTGTTATTTTTCTTTTTCCCTTGCTTCTTTCAGTTGCTGCCACAAGTCAGCTTTCTTCCTAAATGGCTGCAGCAACATCTGAAAGACATGAGTACATCGATTCCATTTGGTGCACTCTGGGTCATCTGTTGTGACCCAGACCTTTTGTTAGACTCAGCTTAATCAGGCCAACTGATGGGTGTACCAAGATGGAGTCTTGTGGGCAGCATAAATACTTTCTCTTGTACTTTTCCCTGATTCTGAAACCACTTGCATTTCTGAGACAGGAAAATGCATTTAGGTGATGGTGAAATGATCTTGTTGCTTGGCTACTTATTGCTCATCTGCTGTAAAATTTGCTCTTTACTCTGGGCCAGTGTGCCTTTACTGAGAGCAGAAATTAGTCTCTATTAGACTCTGTCTAAAACCTAATTGACATCATATTTAGTAGCATAATCACGCTAATGGATCTGCTTGTTTCAAAAGAAACCCAACTCTTCTGTTGTTGTTGTTCTGGCATATTAATGCACTCAGTGTGCTTTCTTTTTAGCTAATAGGTCGTCCTAAACTGTGTTCTCTAATATCGGGTAGCGAATTTGCTTCATGAAATTGTGGTTTTGACTGCACTGAGATTTCTGCTTTCTGCCCTATGGAATCGGACTGCTATCGCTTTGAGATGTGTTCTTCTGCACCCCATGTAATATTGATCTGTATTTAAATGGAAAATATCCAGGAAAACTTCATTTAATTTCAAAGAGAAAAATAGTATTTGATTTTGAGGGCTGTGCTCCTTCTTCTGCTATGCAGAGCCTGCCCCTATGGAAGCATTCGTGAAAAGCATTCCTCTGTGGGCGAATAAATTCCTCTTTTGTTTGGTCTCCAGCACTTAGAGATGGGCCTACCTGTGCCGTCATCTCCAAGTTAGGTAGTGTATTTTGCAAAGCTTTCATGATATACCAAAGAAAGCTTGCAGATTTATGTCAAGGAAACCAAACAGCAGTCTCTGTGTGGATGAACAAAACAAGTGATACTTGAGATGAACAAACTAAATAGTATTTCAGGTTGTATTTCCCATCTACAAACCACAGGAGAAATCTGTAAAGAAGAAATTAAAGAGAATTAGTGAATCACTGAATATCCTGAGTTGGAAGGTACCCACAAGTATCAAGTCCAATTCCTGACTCCACTCAGGACAACTTGAAAGTTTAACCATCTAAGAGCAAAATAAGCCCTTAGAATGCAAGGGAACATGGTTAGGTTCCCTTAGAGGGATGGGAGTGAGGTGAGTCCTTCCAGTCATCCTACAAGAAATAAATTACTGGTATGCTGTACTTAGCATCTAACTGGGAAACCTGTCTGTTCTGAGTAACAAAGCTCTGTTCATCAGAAGTTTTGTTTCCTGGTTTTACTTGGAAATAATTTTTCACCACTTATTCTGAGCTGGTGCATGGCATCTATAAATGTTCAGCCTCCTCCTATTGCTCCCGATGTTGCCACGTAACATCTTGGAAAAGAATGAATTTAAGTAGTTACAATTTTCTGTGTAGGCTTAGCTTTGAGGAAATTATCCCCAGGCACTGTAGTTGCTGGGAAACTCAGTATTTCTTTGAAACATCCCTGCTGTGCTTCATCTTTGCAGATGAATTTAATTACTGTCTATTTACTAAAATAAACATAAAACGTTTTGTTGAATAAAACAGGCTGTGAAGCTCTGATAAAAATTCCTCAGACTCTTGACTGACTGCAGTCAAGAAAGCTCAAGTTCCTGGATGCTCTGATAAGTTTGCATGTGACATTACAGTAGAGGTGTCCCATAAGTACCTTCTCAGGCTGATCTCATTAGCACAGCTTTGCTAAGCTTTCTTGTGACTAGAATCAGGTTTTTTTTATTGGGTAAGAAGGGAAAAATTTCCAGCTGGATCATCAGATACCTATGGGTAAGGGATTTTGTTGCTTTTGGTGAGGAGATCAGGAAGGAGAGGCTGTGTGTGCTGCATCTCCTTGTAAGGAAGCGTACCTGCTTTCTGCCTTGCAAAATGGCCTTCCCTCAAATGCTAATAATGGTGCTAGGATTTTCTAAATCTTTTTGTTCCTCTCCTTGGTTAGAAGCATTGCCTTGAGAAGAAAAACAGTATTGATTTTTGTGTTGGTTGCATAGTTTCTGTTTTTAGAAATGAAGTGATGCAGGAACTATTTATCATTACTTCTGTAGAAAGTTTTGAATTCACAGTTCATTAATATCTGTACAGGGCCTCTGACTTCTGTTCACTTTATCTCTTAACAGAATTTCTCTGCCTTTGGAAACAATTCTATTTTTGTAAGAGACTTTTGTGGAGTTTATTTTCATAAAAAGTAATTCAGTGTTTTCAGAGGATGTTTTGTAATTCTTTTTTTTTCCATTCATACCTTTGCATTCTTAAAATTAGAATTTGTTTGGAAAATGCAAAAAAAAAAAAAAACCCAAAACTTTCAGGGAAGGAGATGTTGTATGGTTATCTACAAATTTCTCTCAAAGTCACCCTTCTGATGTTTACCTCCATTGTTCTGATGAAGTGAGGCAAAGTTAAATTCCTGTTGTATCAAGTCTCCACAGAGTGTGTTGTCCTTATTTCTTTCAAGAAGAGAGAGTTATACAGTGAAATTTCACCCTCGTTTCCCCTCAGATTTAAGTCAGCATAGATAAATTGGAAGGCTGCTACAAATGAGGAAAGAAAGATGAATTCTGCATGAGAGATGTGAAATGAATTTACTTCCGTTAGAAGAAGACTGGAGATAAGACTTGATGAGTTAACGTAGCAGGGAGTGAACAGTGATAAAGAAATAAGCCAGTGGGTACTTATTAATTCTGCTTCAAAAATGTGTTTTATTTATTCTGTTATTAATAGAGCAGCAAAAGGTCAATATGCAATTCATGGTGAGAAAGGCCGTTATCTCATGCTCTGTGCTGTCTTCTACTTAAGGGATGAGGGAAAGGGATGAACGTGTCAAAGAGCTGAGGAAGAGATAAGAGTGGGAAGGTACATGTGAGATTGTGATTGGTCCTGCTTGTTGTGCACGATTCACTTCTTGAAAATGAAATGAGTACATGGCTTTAAGAAGTTTCAGAGATGTTTACTCACCTATCACCACAGGGCATGCAGCTAGAAAGTTCAGACCAAACTTGCAGAGAGAAAGGGTTGCAGTCTGGCAGGTCAGCGTGACTGGGGTGGCAGTTTGGGCTTAGGAAGAACAGGCTAAATGGTGTCTTTGGGGATGTAACTTGAAGCATCTCCCTTAAAATAAAGAACAGAAGAAAAGGCTTATTATCATTATTGATAATGGAAAGGTGTGTAAAACCAGGAATGTGAACAAATGGGTGTAAATTTTGGAAGAAAGGAAGCTGTAGAAGTGGGGACTACCTTCCATATGGTAATATCTTTTTGGTTGTTCTGTGATACTTGATAATTTCATGTCCCGTATTTTTAACCTGTGTGAGTGAGGTGAGTGGCCCGTTTTATAGATGACAGAACCAAGGCCCCAAAAGCCTAAGCAAGCTGCCCAGAATTGTTTGGGAAACCTGTATCTGAGCAGGGAGTTAACTGCTGGCCTTTATGCAGCAGAATACCATGCTTCTTGTGGGACTTTTCGTCCTCTGAAGTACTGAACAGAACTGTGGTGATGGCTGGAAACAAGAAAAAAGTAATGGCAAAAAGAAATAGGGTACGAAAAAATGGAATATTTGCAAACATGTTATCATAGAATCATAGAATTACTGGTTAGACAAATCAGGTTCTTGAGTTTTTGTTTGGTATTGAAGGAGTTGTGTAGAATCAAGATTACTGCAGAAGAAGAGCACCTGGTAAGTGTAGTTCTAAGTGAATGTAAGTGGTATGCTTATGAAGAAGCAAAGGTTGTCCAGACAAACACTAAAAAATTTACAGGAGGAAGGAAGGACAGGGAGAAATAGATAACATTGGTGAACCATAGATGAAGGACCATGTATTCAATGGGTCACACGTCCTCTCTTAAACAGAGGATTAAGTAGTTGTGGAAATGGGAGACTTCCCAGGAGGCACTAGGCTTCATCGGGGAGTTGATTGATTGAGGTTAGGGAGCTCCTACAGAGATGAGTTAAATTTACTGGAAGTAAATTTACTGGAAGACTTCTTTATTACTGGTATTGTTTGTTTCCAAAGTAAATGCACTGCGAGAAATCTGTAAGGTTGCCGTGACCAGGATTTTGGGGTTTGGGGAAGATTTAATTGGAAACTGTTTCCAGTTGCAAAACTGAAGTTAAAATTCAGCTTACTAACTGTGGTATCTGTACGCATTGTGTATAGTATAGACTTGGGTGATAAGCTGCTTATAATTACTCCTGGGGTGTAGTACTGTAGAACTTTTTCCTTCCCCCAGAGCTACAGAAGCTCCATATATATAGATACAGATAGAAATATGTATACACTAGCTAGAAGAACCTTGATATATAGCTGTCTGATCTTGAACTGAGTTCCCATCCTAGTTTCCTACAGTGGATTTATATTTACTCTTCATGTTAAAGAGCATGACTTACTATTGTATTCACTGGGAGTTAGTGTCTGTGCTATGGCAACATTAGAGAGAAAGGAATACTATTGCAAGTTGGGAGTTTTTCTTTTGTTTCAAGACTAGATTTTTTCCCTGCTCTCTTCCCCTTGTGCACTATTGCTTAGGTTGTAAATATACTGAGCAACAACTCGGTTTTCAGGGGAGGAGGAGGTGTTTTTTATTCATTCTTAA
This sequence comes from Bambusicola thoracicus, assembly GCA_002909625.1. Classification (NCBI taxonomy): domain Eukaryota; kingdom Metazoa; phylum Chordata; class Aves; order Galliformes; family Phasianidae; genus Bambusicola; species Bambusicola thoracicus. Next base: position 11,604 of record PPHD01018016.1, read on the forward strand.
TTATGCTATATGAGGAATGCACTGTAAAAAATATATAATAATAAACACTGTTTTTTTTTTCTCTCTCCTCCCTCTTTACCCTTATCCCCTGCCATTTTTAAAACTAGGTATCAGATTGTAGTGGAAATAGTTCAGGCAACCACAATCAGCAATTTTCCCCAAGTGAAGAGACAGAAAGGTAAGAATCCTGTTTGTTACCAATCATATCTGTTTTCATTTTGCAAAGCTATTTGAACTCTAGAAATAGATAGGTCAGTTTATGGGGGATTTTTAGACAGCTGTCAGGAACGCTGTGCATTTAGTATTGCAATTCTGTTTCATTTGCCTGATTGTTCTAAAATCTCCCTGGTGTATTTCCATCCCCCTGCCATACTGTCCCCGTCTAAGCTGATGGGTGAAGAAGATGATTGCACCTATATTTTTTTTTATCTTCAAAACTTGCTGCATCTTGGATTTCTGGTGCTGCAAATTCTTATGCTGTGAATCTTGCTTCCTCTTTTTTGTTCCTACAATCCATTCTATAAAGTCTCTTGTTTCAAAGCACAGAGTAAGGAATGATGCAGCATAATTATCAGTCTGCCTTTATTTTGACTTGTATCGCATTTTTGCGTTGCAGTACAGAGTGCTCTTAAATCCTTCTGTGGTGTTTTGGCATGTCTACCTTTTGAAATGTGTATGAACTTGCATCTTACATTTGTGCTTATATTGAAGATGTATGTAATTATGGTTCTCAAAATGTACCAGAACTGCGGTATATCTTCAAGACATTTTATTTGATGGAAAAGTTATCAAACAAAATTTTTGCTTGAACGGATACGTTTGAGATCCACCTGGCCATAATGGAAAACAATGGACAATATGAGTTAAGGGAGCTTACAAGCAGGAGGGGACCAACATATGTGGTCTCATAGTGACAGGACAAGAGGAGATGGCTTTAAACTAAAAAAGAGAAGATTTAGGTTATCAGGCATGTCTAACCCATGGGCCATATGTGGCCTGGCACAGCTCACGGTGCAGCCCACCCCCGGCAGTTTTTATGAGGGCTGCTTCAAAAGTAATGCTGCTTATTTTATGACATTGTCCTACAACACCAGAGGCCTGTGGTGGTGGTACACCAGTAGAGATTGAACCTTCCCACCAATATTCCATTACATGTTGCGGCTGTGTAACAGGTGACAGAAGGGGGGCAATCTGACAGAATGGTGTCTGATATGGAAGTGTGTGCGAAGCAAAGAGGTGTCATTGAATTTTTATATGCAGAAAAAATGGCACCCACTGAAACTCATTGGCTCTTGCTGAACTTTTCTGGAGACCAAACAGTGGGTGTGAGCACAGCCAGGTGGTGGGTGATGCATTTCAGCAGTGGTGACAGTGGGTCATCTCCACTGGTGCAGTTTACTTTGAGCACAGCATGCAGGCTCTTGTTCATTGCTGACAAAAATGCAGAACTAATGGTGGTGACTTTGTTGAAAAAGTGTGTTCTCTTGCTGAGATTTGCTCTATGAAACAGTGTTAATGTGCTCTTTGTATTTGTTCTTGTTTCTATGAAAATAATTAGGAGGCATTTCTTGTGGTGCAACCTTCATAGATGCAGCCCTAGGCAATTCCACTTTGTTCAGTGTGGCTCAGACAAACCAGGATGTTGGACACTCATGGGTTAGGTGTTAGGAAGAGGGTGTGGAGGCTGCATAGGGAGCTGTGGGTGCCTCTTCCAACCTGGCCTTAGGCAACTCCAGGGATGGAACCTGGACAGCATTGAGCAGAGGTTGGGGCTGGGGGGCTTTAGTCCCTTCCAACCCAAGCCCATTCTATGATTCTATCATGATAATGAATTTGTTTGTGACCTAAACTAAGAGATCTTGGTTTTAGTTCCTTGTGTCACATAGGAAGGCTTTTAAAGATGATTCAGGTATAATGGAAGAAAAAATAATGCAGAAACGTAAAGAAGCAGCACTCCAGGAGGCATGGGGTTGGCAGGGGGACAATTGATTGTTAGTGTGAAGAGTTTGGAGTCCATCCTTGAATTTCTGAAAATACAACACTGTGCGTTTCTTTCACATCCTAAAATAGAGCTAGATATGCATTCCTATTGAGTATATTGATTGTACCAAATGGAGGTAAAAGTTAACATTAGTTTTTGTGCAAGCATGCATCCCAGAAAGAGAAATATTAATGTTTCTTAGATGAGAATGGAATGGAAAATGGGTTTCACAAAGTAATAAAATGAAGCAGGGAAGTTAACTGAGTACATTATGAAAAAATCAATCTTGCTAGGCCTGTACTTCCATTTGTGCAACATTGGTCTTTGTTGTGAGAAGAATTGATTTGGGGAATATTTTTTTGCAGTTTAGGCTCCTGTAATTAATTACTGATGATCTCTTTTTGGTCTCGCTGGAGTTTATCCAGTTAACTATACACTGAGCACTGAAGAGGCTTTTCTGAAGCTGCAAGTGCATTACCCTGCAGAATAGATGTAAAAATGCTGATGCTATTTATACTGAAAAAGGAGATCAACTTCCACATATTCTGTGGTTAAGCCGATTCTGCATTTTTATGGCCTCTTGTGGAACAGGCTTCCTAGTGGAGTGATTGATGCCTCACACCTGTCAGTGTTCAGACAGCATTTGGACAGTGCTCTCATTTATGTACTTCTGGTTTGCTGTGCAGTGGTCAGGAAGTTTGCAGGTCCCTTCCAACTGAGCTATTCAAATAACTGTTCCTCGAGAAGATGATGTTTTTTGACTTATGTGGAACAGTATGTTCAGCTCTGACCTACAGTACGATCCTATTATAGTTCATACATTAAAGGCAGATTTTTTTTTTGCCTTTTGTTTTCTCTCCTAAGGCTTCCATCCCCCAGAGTTTCCAGTCTCATTCAGTTCACGGTAAAACTTTAAGAGGAACCACTGGACTGTAGAGGGTTTAAATATATATTTGTAAAGGTTTTTGTCTTGATTTTGTTGATTTCTTTTTGAAGGAGGTAGAAACATTTTTTCGAATCTGATAGTGAATCTGAAAGAAAGTTCAAAGAAAAAGGATCTGTGGTACCTTACTTAAATGTGGTACCTTACTTAAAAATTGGAATCAGCACACATGCAGAGCACATCTTTATGCCGTGTAGAAAAAAACAACCAAACAAGAAAATCAATGCTCATAGAACAGACCA
>PPHD01018017.1:0-14768 GCA_002909625.1 Bambusicola thoracicus
AGTTAGATATATAATGAACAATAAAAAATACATTTTTATTAAATAATTAGACATTTATTAATGAAGATTTTCCAAAACACCATTGTTAAGCCGCACCTCAGTAACTGTTTCATAGTAGATCTGAAGACTTCAAAAGATATTAATAATTATATGAATTCTCTGATTCAGAAGCAGCATATGTGACTGCACTTTCTTGTTCAATATGCAATAACAGAAACAACCAACGTCATTTTCTCATTGTGAATATGTATAAGACAATCTTATTAGCGTAAATCTGATCAAACGATTTCACTGTGTATAAACAAATTTAAGGTTTTGCTTCTCTGACCATTTCAGCTGTTTTAAGTATTTTCCTTAGATGTTGCTTATTCATGTACTGCTTTCATAGAGTCTTCATTAGCATGTTGTTTGTTGCTGACTCGCCAGTTAGGTAGTATGATTGAATAAATATCTTAAATATATTAACGTATAATCATATAACGTATAAACGTATAATAAATCTTAAATATATTAACATATTTGAAAGTCAAAATGAAAGTCAAAATATTTAAGTTCAGATAAACTATACTAAACATGAATATTTTATATTTGTTTCTTCCCTTGAACAAACATTATTTCAAACATTGAACTGTTCTTATCTGATACCCTAATAAAATAATTTTTTAAAAAAGTAACCTTACATCCAGTGATGTATTCTAAACACGAAGAATTTCTCTAAATGCTAGCATGACAAAAATGAACTGTTTTGGAATTCAATCATGCACATAGTAATTTTTTTACTGAGACTTGATCTCTTATTGACTATCTGATTTTTGCAGTAATCATCTGATTTTGTTTATTTTCTTCCTACTATCCCAGCAAAGTACACTTACCATTTCTTGGCAAAAATGAAAAGGCATGATCCAGTCTTTTCTCTATTTTTGTACAAAAACTGGTATTTGATAATCCATACTTATATTTCTGTTTACACTTTATTCAAACTCCAGACTGATGATGGAATTGTCAAAATATGGAGTGATTCAGGAAGTGTTAGTGATGAATGGAGAAAAGTTGAGTTACTCTTGGGGAAGCTGAGAAATTTTGAAGTTATCTTTGAAGGTATTCGTACCAGAGACCTAGGAGGAGGAGCAGCACTAGACGACATAGAGTTCAGCAACTGTTCTACAGGTAAGTTGAAGATGGAAATTTCTGGGGGGATGTGTAAGATGTTCTTTCTTGTTTTTTAATATCTAATGGTTTTACTTATTTTCTTGTAGTGCCTCTATCAAAAAAAAAAAAAAACAGTCAGGAATACATTGTTTTTACTTATATAACTTTAATAGTATTCTATTCATATAGAAAGTCTTGCATTAGTACAAAATTCTCACACTAAATTATTGCAGTTAAATCCAATAAATGTCTAAATCTATGTTTCCTAATTTGGTTTTAAGTACTTTTGTTCAATTTGACTGCTAAGATGTTGAGTCTGTTTTGGTACATAATATTGTCATAGAAAAAATGTCAGATTTTGTTAATTGAGACTTGTCTCCATATTTTACTGCAAAATCTCTTTGCTTAAAAATAAGTTGAAACTACCAATAAACAACTGTCAGTATTCATTATCTTACTGCAGTTCTAATGTTAGGGCCAGCAAAATAAGCAAAACCTGTAACTCACAAGGTGTTCATCCTAGTCTATTCATCTCCTTGTGGATGTAGTCTAAAGTAGAGACAGAGTTTGCCTCTAACATGCCAATAAATAAATAAATGAGAAAAAAAATAAAAGCTGTTTGGATTGTGGCTTCCATTAAGGAAGAATGTGGTCTCTATCCCTGGTAGGAAAAAAAAAAAAAAAAAAAAAAAAAAAGTGTGACAATAAAAGTGGATTGGTTGAGTAAGAAAATAATTGCTAAGATCACATATCAATATTGTATGAGTTTGGGGGATGTTATTTAGGCTAACTGAATCTTCTGCCATGGTCTGGATGATAATGCTTTGGCTGGAAAATAGAAGTACAATTCTGAAGACCATATTTCTATCTAATTTCATCTGAAAAAAATATGCAGTTTATCCATTTGGAAACTGCTGTGTGCTGTAAACTACAACACGGAAACTGGAAACAACTTTGGTCCTGCTACAAAAGTGAACTGAAAATTCTAAGACCGGTTTACCCTTAAAAGCACATTTTGGCCTATGAATGTCGTGATTCTGTTGTGTTTTTTCAAAATGTCACGTTGCCTCCACTGCTGGGCATGTAATTGTTCTCCAAAGGACATAAGGAAACAGTTAAGGCTGCCCTAGCAGAAGATGGGAGATCAGCATTCGTCTGTAACTCATGAATGACGAGAAGATGTTGGTCTCTCTTGAAGTTTGTTGACAAATTATGCTCAAACATATTATTTCATAAGGTGGGATCTAGTTAAACTTCATTCCAGGGATTCTATCCCACTTAGGGGCAATAACAACTTAGAAATTCCAAAGTCATTTTCATGAATATATTCAACAAATAAACATAGCAGGATTTATTTTTAAAGGAAGAAGAATACTCCCCATTAGATTCATAAATTAAGTCCCCATTAAAGTTCATACTCTTTTGTAAATTGCAAAAATACTTCTTCATCTTAATTACATATATTTTGTGATAATCTGAAAATAGTTGTTACATGAACATTACAGGAAATATTCCACAGAGTTGTCACTGAGCTGAAGAAAATTGTTTGAACAAGGAATTGGAAAGGTGTCATATAACGGATCTTAAAGCTCTCAAACAGTTAAGACTGATGAAATTTACACTGGCTTTAATCTGTGACACTATTAGCCTGAATATCAATCGTTTATTACAACCAGTGCTGCATTAATATACCCTGACAGAGAAGCAGTTGAAAAAGTAACTTCAGTTTGTTACAGTATGTAATGGTTTGTGTTATAGCATTGCTTCAGTAAGGAGCTGTTAAAAAAGCAGTTGCATTTTGTGCTATGATGATTTTTACATACTTATAGCTTTTGGTTAGTAATAGTACCACGTATTTTGCAGAAAATTAATGTTTATGAAGGTGGATGATTCAGAAGAAGCCTTTCTCATATGAGTTTAAAATGCACGGTTGGAATTCAAACTGCAATACAAAAACATTTTTCTAAAGATTGGTTTAGTAAAGTCAGAATCCAAGGACAGTAATCCTTCATAGATAGATTTGCCACTTGCATGGTGTCTGTTTTTATATTGCAATAAAATACCATCTTTATATGATGACGAAATGCTCACTTAAGTTCAGTAGCATATGCCATGTACAGTATGGTTTTCATTAAAATTTAGGTGCATTCCTATTGGAATGTTTTTATGCTTATGTTTTTGCTCTTCAGCAGAATCAGACCTCTGTCAGATATTTGCTTTTTAACTGCATGTTCTTGCATGTGTGCATGTGTCTGAAAACAAAACAAAACAAGCAAGCAAAGAAGAAACCAACCGTCTACAAATTTCCTGTCTCTACAGTATCTGCAGTGTAATTAAGGTTCAAATCAAAGTCAAGAGGGAATCATTGTGTTGCTTTTAGTGCCTTTCACATGAGCTCATGTAGGATTTTTTTATTTTTGCCTTTTACTCCACAAGATGAGATCCTTTTCCTTAATTTTCTCAAGACTTTTGGCATACTGACTTTCCTCTTGGCATGATCACATGAAGGAGCCTGATCCTAACTTTTCCATTCTTGTTACTGATTCTTTACGTCTGCAGAACAAACTATGTCTATTTTGCCATTTTTTTGAAAATTTCCCATCTGACCCAAGCCTGGGGCGTGCAGGACAGAAAAAACTTTGTGTCTAAATTGTTGGGGTTCTTTGCAGCACAGAGTTCACCTTTTTATTGCGGTGGTTTTGACAAAGCTAAGAGATAGCAAGCACAAACTTACTATGGCCAAACCCTAGGAGAGAATAGTAACATACGGAACAGAAAGGGTCAGGGGCTTATTCTCAACAAAAGGACTTGATTTGAAGTGCTTGTTCGCATACCATGTTTGTAGCTGCAGCATTTCTGACCCAGCAGTGGGCAGGGCCACATTTGTATTTTCCACTGAGACTTTTTAGGTCAAGCAAATGTCTCTTACATTGTTATAGATATCCTAGCCACAGTAATGACATAAACAGAGGAGTAGATCATGCAGAGAAGAAAAAATATATAATTAAAAAAAAAAAGCATGGATAACAGATTCGAAAAAAAAATAGCAAGAAATGGAAATGAGAAAGCCTGAAGTGCACAGGAAAAGAAAGATGAATGTTTAGTTGCTTCCCAGCATGCAGCTTGTAGTGGTGGGGAAGACCTTCGGAGCAGTTCTGGAGCTCTGAGATATTTGGGGATAGTGTTTTACTTTTTGAAGGCTGCCAAAGTGTATTCCTGGTTTGCATTTTATAGTCAACATAAAAAAAAAAAAAACTACCTCCTTGCAGAAATAAAGTACTTTAGTGGTACAGGCTGTGTAAATACAAGACCTGCTTTACAGAGTATGGTAATACTTTATAATAGTTATAACAGTGTTTAATAAATCCAAAGACTCAATTTGCTGTGCATGTTTGCCTTCAGCTTGCTTTCATACCGTGTGTTATAGAAAGCTGTACACCTCATAAAGGAATCTGCAAGGAGGTGGGTTAGCTCTGCAGACTTCTTTGCATTTTACTTACATAAGTGTATGGTATGGTACATGACTCATGATACATGAGCATTTTCAACTGATAAAGGAGAAATTTTTCATTTTATTTCCCTTTAAAAGTGAATTAGTTAAAAGCTTCTTTACTAGCAGAATAGAACAGATAACTTTCTTATGATCTAAGCTGTGGGGCCATATCCTGCAAGGTGTATTTCTCTCACTTCTCCCTGATTTCTATAGAAAACAAGGTCAAGAAATAACTAGATTTGGAAATGTGACATGTCTTGGAAATACTGTCCTGGGACTGAAACATTGCATAAGAGAGTCTTATCAGTTAACCATGAAAGAGTAAGCTATGTTTTGGTAACAATAATAGTTTAAGTGCCAAATCTGATATCTTTTTACTTGGCAGTTTTTATAGAAAAATAGTGAAATGTAAAAGAGGAGTCATGTCACAGTCAGAGAAATACTATTGTTAATACAATGATTTATTAATTAATTAAGATTAAAATATTATATATATATATTTTTGCTAGTTCTGGAGCAGTAATTTCTTTTACAACTTCAAAGCTCAGAGTCATCATCTCATGCTTTTTCAAGACTGACCATAACTATGGTTATTTGCTGGCTAAGAAAACAGTAAATTTTTTATGTTAAAAAAAAATAATAAAATACCTCTGAGTGTTCTGAGTGTTCTGCAGAGTGACCTTCACTGATAATTTTGGTTTTGAATATTCCAATACCTGTGACAACTTCTAAAACCTCTTTGGGAAATAACCTGTAATCTTCCTGGTTATCCTAAAGAGCACTTTAAACATTATTGATTTGCTCTTCCCACTGATGACTTGCTGTCATAACAGGGAATCAAGCATTCAACTCAACAGACATGCGGTTGCTGTTAGGCTGGATTTTGTACATAGATTATTATTTTAAAAAGTATACTTCAGATACTCAACACAGAATATGAGAATGGATATATACCTTACTCATCCATTCCGTATCTATTTATTTTGGTATTACAGGGGACCACTTGAAAAACAGAGAAGGAAAAAAAATTAAAATAAGTGAAGAAATTAACTGTAAATTCGGAAGAAACAAAAATATCTTCACCGATCTCAGTGAGCTGCCTGATTGGAATCATACTTTCAAGCTTTTCTCTCTTTGTTAAAGCAAAACAATGCAGACATTAAATTATAATTAGTACTAAAAATACATTCTTTTTTTTTTTTAATGAAAACAAAATCAAAATGCCATGGTGTTTATCTCGATAAGAAATAGATTTGACAAGTTGAGCAGAATGAGAATTTTCTTTAAGATATAACAAAGCATGCTTTGTCTGGTGGTAAACTTGTCTTCCCCTTTCCTCTTGTATATTTGTATTCCTCCTCACCCCTGTTTATGGCAGAGACCATAGGTGAAGGTACAGCAATCCTTTGAACAACTTTGCTTCCGTACTCCTATAAACAAGAAGCTTTGAAAGTCTCGGTGGAGAAATCCTTTCTCGTTAGGATTCCATCCTTGCTTTGCAGATCAGAGAGAAAACAACTGAAACAACTCAGTGTTTGGGTGCATAGGCCAACTTTTTTACTTTTAATGTAAGCCAGAGCTTTCTTTGAATTCTCAACTATGTAGGATGCAAAGTTCTACATTTAGTGAAGCATTTAGTTTCTTCTGCTCAAACACTTGTGAAAAGTTCAAACTTCTATAACAGAAATATTCAGTCCAAACTTAGCCGTGAAGTAAGAACGAAGGGAATTCTGATAGGGAAAGCAACTGGAGCCAACTCATTCTCTCAAGATACGTATCTGTATTCAATCAGAATGTATGTCCAGTTACTTGGGTTTTGATCATTTTCTTTCCTTTTTTTTTTTTTTTTTCCTGTTTTCTTGAGACTGTTTTTATTTTGTATGACATTTTTCACCTTTTTTGATAAATCCTTAATTGTCAAGATATTCAGATGTGGAATACAGGAGTTGTATCATCTGGCTAAAACTTCTTGGTAAACCTGCTGGTAATTATACTAAAATTCTTATTTTCCAGACCACCTAGAAAGGACTCTGTGTTAGGAGTGATGTGGATGTGTCATTCAAATATTATATAAGCTGGATTCAGGGAATGAATTTGAGAGCCTTCTTTGAAAAGATTAAAGAAAAAAAGAGAAATATTGTACCAGGTTGGAAATCAAAGCATCTCTACTGCTGGGGCAAAAAAGAAGGCTTTTTAAGACTAGAAAAATATACGTGGTAGTGACAGCTGGATTTTTTTTTCAGATGAACCTTTTGAGATGTAACACTGAACGGAACTTTCTGAGTGCTCTCTGCACACGAATCAGGATGAGGGTGATGCAGGGAGGAGAGAAAGGACCAAGAGGGACAAACCACATTGCTAAACAGTTTCAGGACTTCTTATTCTGTGATTGAACATGTTCATAATTATTGGAAAGCTGAATTTTTTGCAAAAGGATCACTTGATCTTTTGCCCTGTCTCCTCCATATTAAAATCAGCAGGCTACTAAAGGCTAAGACCTGGAATAAAGAAATTCTCAGTTCCTCAGTGCTTCTCCTTAATGTCTTCTTTAGAATTAAGCAAAATATGTCAGCTTTCTACATCAGTACACTGTGTGAATGAGCTTCTTATCTTTCTGATACAGCCTGCACAAAAGCCAATATTTCACTTTTAAACAAATATAAAATCATAGAATCGTTTGAGTTGGAAGGGACACTTAAGGCTCATCTAGTCCAACTCTCCTGCAATGAACAGGGACACATACAGCTAGATCAGGTGCTCAGAACCCTGTCCAGACTGATCTTGAGCGTCTCCAAGGACAGGGCATTCATCACTTCTCTGGGCAATCTGTTCCAGTGACTCACAACCCTTACTTTTTTCTTAAATCCTGTGTAAATCTCCCTTCTTTTAGTTTGAAAAGGTTTTCTCCCCTATCACAACAAACGCTTCTAAAGAGTCTGTCCCTTATTTCTTGGAGTCCCCCTGTAGATACTGAAAGGTCACTTTCAGGTCTCCCCAGAGCCTTCTCTTCTCCAGACTCCACAGCGCCAGCTTACCCAGCCTATCCTTGTAGGGGAGGTGTTCCACCCGTGGGATCATTTCTGTGGCCCTCCTCTGGAGACCTCCAACAGGTACACGTCTGTCCTGTACTGAGGACTCTGTAACTGAATGCGGTACTCCAAAATCTTGTCCTTGTCTGGTGTGTGTTCTTACGCTCCATTATATCAGTATTAGAAATTGAAAAGACTTATTTATTTATTTGTTAAAGTTTTGTATTCTTAAACTAGAGTCAGTTCTACATTTCCAGAGTTATGGATGCAATTTTTATTCTTCCACTTATTTGGTGGCCTTAGTCACCAAACTCCTTCTAGCCTTGAGCATCTTTTGGAAAACCACTGACAGAATTTTGTATCTACAGTCAAAGTTCTCTCTTTAGAGTTAATATAATATGTTAGATCAGCTGTTTATGTTGGAAACAATGAATATCTTCAGATGAAATCAGGCTTTTTCAATGAAACATACGTTAAATAGAATTCCCGATGTTTTTTTGAATTCCAATAGAACCTTATTTGAAACGATATTTAGCTTGCATTAGTAGAGACTTTTCTTCTAGCTTCCCTGCAGAAGATTGCCAAGGTCATTCATAGACAGAAACATTATTGATGAGTATGCTAATGGAGCTTTAATGTTATATAAAAAGTCGTGTAGAAAAGGGTATTGAACAGTTAGGTTAAGCAGATGACAAGCTTGATGAAAATTGTGTTTCATAAATGCTGAATTTCACAGTACTGAGTATAGTTGAGTTACTGGTCTAATGAATCCTTCTAGGAGATTATAATTCATACATTTTAATTTAAGTGAAGGGTGAAACTTGGAGAGCAATGTTCACTGAGTAATACTTTCAACAACACTTTTTTCAGATGTTATGAAAGAAGGGGGAGAAGTGTTATAAATCTTACACTACTTTGTAAAAGAAGAGGGTTGTACTCTTTGTCCTCTACTGGCAAATATAAGGAAGTCTGTTTTCAGGCATTCTTTCATGTGTAATTTTCTTCCTGGTAATGGAAACAAAGTTTCTGAGTTGGCATTAATGTATTCATCAACTATCTTCAAATGAATCTTGCCACGCCTACACATTTGCAGAGTAATACGTGAGCTAGTCTTTCATAGATAATTTAGAGACAGGAAATGGAGAAATGTAAATATACACCTTGCAATGAATCCAGAGAAGAGTTAAAAATTATTTGTGGTATGCATGTGTTTGTTCACGTCAATCTTGCTTATTTTCTATATATATACAAACATACATATATTCTTAGGAGGAAAGCTTTTGTCTTTGCTGGTACAATGAGAATTTGGTTACACAAAGCAAAATATTTAGGAACAAATGTGACTGCACATAAATGCATTTTCTTATAGCAGCCATCGTTAACATGCTTCATTTGTAGGATTTAGTGATCTACAAGCCAAGCCAAATCCATTGGTCTCTTAAAAGCTACTTAGAAGACTATATGGTTCTTTTTCTGCATCATTCCACATTTTACCACATTGAAAAATGATATCCAGTTGTATGTATTTTGTTTTTCAACTACTGCCATTTCATTTGGCTTAGGGATTAACATAACATGCAGTTAGTAGTTTCTACTTTTCTAAAATCTGTCCAGAGTTAGTTTCCTGTGATATTCAAAATTTCAGTAAATGTTGCAGTCTCAGTAGGAAATTAAATAAATAGATATGATAAGCTATTAATGTTTTTCTATGCCACAATAATAGTTACTATTTTTTTAATTTATGAGTAACTAATTTCAAATTATTTGCTGCATGAGGCTTGCTTTTTTTTTTTTTTTTTTTTTTTTTTTTCTTGTATGAACTTCTGTTTGGTTACTGTTGTTCTTGATGTTGGACTTTTTTTGTTGTTCAAAAGACAGTATTTGTTGTTTTGATTTAGTTTTTATCTAGTGTAGGAATTTAGGATAGAATGATTATGTACTCTGGAAAGGTGACTTTTAATACCACAACAGGAATTGTCAAACAGGAGTTAGATTAATTATTTAGTTTGAAGATGTTCTGCAGATGCTAGTATGTTAATTCATACAGAGATTTTATTTTTATCTCTGTCAAAGGCTCTGGCAGAGTATCTATCATAGTTATAAATCTAACCTGGCATCCCTAAAAATGATATGGGAATAAGGTCTTACTGCAGAAGAATAAAAGTAACAGACATGTGACTGTGTTTGGACTCTGTCATTTTCATTGGTAGAGATACAAGTTTCATTAGGATTACATATAGATTACATGTTTTATTTTAGGATAAGCTAAGAATAATCTTAAATGCTAGATTCTGGTATGCTTTAGGGCCTGTAAAGTTCGTTGTAAAAAAATTAAACAAAAAAAATTCAACACTAACTAATACTACATGATAAAAATAAATGATAGGACAACACTACATTGTCTTGCTGCTTGATTAAAGGTAAAAAGGAGGTAAGGTAAAGAATGTAGTCAGCCAGAAGCCATGGATTTTCAATATCTTTTCTGCGTGGTGATAATGTACCTATGTCATACGCAGTGAAATAAAATGTGGAAAATTATTGTGCCCTAGTGGCTCTATCTTTACATAATTCATATTGCTAAGCAATTTCAGTCACAGAGTAGCTTAAGTAAGTAAATTGGTTTTCTGGTCTGTTATTTCTAGTGCATGGGAAGGAATAGATGAAACGGAGTTGTATTCTTTTCAGCAACTCCCATTGACAGGGCATGAGACAATGGGCATGGATTATATACCCAGAAATTCTATCTGAATACAAGAAAACACTTTTTTTTTTTACTAAGAGGATGGTCAAACAAAGACACAGTTTGCCTAAAGATGTTGTGGAGTCTCCATCTATAGAGATATTCAAAACCCAATTGTACCTACTCTTCAACCTACTGTAGCTGCATCTACTCAAGCAGAGGTATGACCTAGATAGCTGAAGTGGCCCCTGTCAATCTCAATTATTTATTGTTTTTGTGATTTTCTACAGGTTAGGTTACACCATTAATGGATAACTTACCTGCTTTTTAACATCTCATGGATTCTATTTTAAGGAATATACACAACTAACATGGAGGGAAGCAGTCACGCTCACGCTAATGTGAATTTCTTTCCAGGCAAAACATTCTTCCTGCAAGCTTTGGGACAGGCCAAGACAGTAGTCTGGGCGTGCATGATGCACCATTAACAGAGTGGGACCAAATAACATCTGTTGGAAGCAGTAAAACACTGAAGTCACAATGTGTAATAGATTAACAAATTTAAAAAAGAGCATACTTTGATTTAATTATAACACTGATATAAATGTCCTGTTGGTTTCAGCTGGAGAGAATCCCAGGGAATGCCCTGCCTTCACTGATTTTGTGTGTTCGAATGAGAATTGCATAGAATCTCAGCTTGTCTGTGACTATAAACCAGACTGTGAAGACCTATCAGATGAGGCTGACTGCAGTAAGTATCTCACTGTGTGTTAATGCTACCTCCAGTTAAAATTACAACTTTTAATTCCGTAGCATAGCTCAAGTGGATTCATGCAACTGTTCAGAGGATAATTACAAGCAAGTTGCCTATTCCTCCAGCATAGAAGGTCTGACATTTTCAGATCCTCTGATACTTTTACTGCACAAGAAGTGTGATTTAGGCACAAAAGTATAACCTGCTTATTACAAAGTTTATCTAGAAAAGAAAATGAATAGTTTTATTTAAGAAATAAAACCAGTAGATTACAATGTAAATTAACTCTGAAAACAAACTAGTTTATTAAGCTGAAAGCATTTAGAGCTGTCAATATTGAATGAAAAAAAAAATGCAAAGAAGCGAATTAATGTACAATAACATGATTCTGTTATAAAAAGCAATTATGTAAAAACAAGCCTGTCTTTCAGATTAATCCTATCTTTGCAATCTAATTTATGTTGCTACCATGTATTCACTGTTCTTTGTTCTTGGTGTGACTGCAGAGATGCAACAGCGTTTTCTTCTTTTGCATTATTATAGAGCAGTCAGACAAGATCCAGTCTGTTTATATTTTTGGAATCCTTGAGAAGGCTGAGGCAAAATTTGCCTACAGGTATTCTTTGCTAACACTATTTGTGATAGAAGGACACAACTCAATTTTGAACATCTGGATTAATTTAACAGTATTTTCAATTCACCTTTGAAATTCAAAAGAACTAAATCTCTGCACCCTTTTTCTTGCTCCAGTTCTTTGCTTATTGACAGTCACTCTCCGAAGTAGACATTTGGATCAGGAAGCTTAAACATTCTGTGTAATTCAGTAATAAATCTTAGTCTTTAAGCTGCAGTACCAAATTCTACCATACTGCACGTACAATCAGAAGCAATCTTGATAGGCAGCGAAAGTAAATATATCACGTACATAGATTCATTTTTGATTCTGTGTTGTAGTCCAAGCTGAAGTCTATCAACACTGGGTGCTCCCTTGAAAATCAAAGGTGTTTGCTCTCATGTAGCTGCTAAATGCTTTGACTGAACAGGATACAGGGTACAAAAAGCCCCAAGCTCCTGGCATTCAAGGAGTTGGGACACCACTCCCAGACTTAGCGTTTGGTTATTTTGGGTGGTCTTGTGTGGATCCAGGAGTTGGACTTGATGATCCTTCTGGGTCCCTTCCAACTTGGGATATAGAAACTATGATTCTATGATTCTTTGTCACAATATAGGTGGCAGAATTTCAGGACATACATGATATTGAATTACAGTAAAGCAGCTTAGTCTTTGCAATAACTCAAATGAACACCAAGGCAATTAAAAAAAAAAAAAAAGAAAAAAAAAGAAAAAAACAAAACAAAACAAAACAATAGATAGATATTCACTTTAAATAGTTTGAAATATCCTTTTATAGTTTGAAACCAGGACAACAGTAGTTAGAAAAGATGTAGTCTCAACAAAATGTTTTCACTCTTAGGTCTCGCTTTTGCTGAGGAACAGAAATACTGTAATCTCGTATTCAGAATACCCAGATAAGCTTCAGGTATAATATTGCCCTGTCTGATATATCTTAGTTCTTACAAATGAGGTCTGACATCTGTATAAACACACCTTTCCCTAAGCATATATCCTACAGAATGGAATAAACGCCATCAGTGGGCAATAGATAAATGTTTTTTTTCTTTTAATCTTCAGTCCCACAGAAAATGGTACTGCAGTTTTTTTTAGTCACTAGCTAAGTGATATCTGCTCTGAAAACATTGTCCAAAGTATATTTATGATTATGAAGTAGACCCACTTAAGCTGAATGTACAAGGGCTTCTCTGAAAGTAATGTCTCCTATTTTATTATGTTGGTCCACAGTGTAAGAGGTGAATACTGGTATGGCAGTAGTGATTAAACTTCCCACAATATCCTGTTACATGTTGTTGCTATGTGACAAATGGCAGCAGAGAAGCAGTCAGACAGAATGGAGTCTGACATGGAAGTGTGTATGAAGCAAAGATGTGGAATTGAATTCTACCCAGTGACATTCATTGATGCTTGCTGAATGTTTATGGAGACCAAACTGTGGATGTAAGCACAGTAAGGTGCAGTGAGAGGTGCATTTCAGCAGTAGCAACAGCGAGAGTGGGTCACCTCTGCTTGTGCAGATTTTTGCAAGGACTGCATGCAGACACTTGTTCATGGCTGGTGGAAATGCATAGGTAATGGCAATAACTATGCTGAAAAACAGTGTTTTGTAGATGAGAATTTGCTCTATCCAATAGCATTATTGAGCTCATTGTACCTGTTGCAGTTTCTATGGAAATAAATAGAAGGCATTACTTTTGGAGTAATATTCCAGTCTAGAAATAGAAACTTCATTTTTTAGGAAAAAGCCAACAAAAGCTGCTTAATCACACACATACACAAGGAAAAAAAAAAAAACAACAAAAAACAGCAGAATAGCCACAGACAAAGATCTGCATGCTCAAGCCTGGTACTGTACAGGTGGTTATGGACACATTTGTCTACAGTTTTCTCCTTTTCTCAGAGCTCAAGGTCCAAGCTCATTTCGCCTTCTGCTATAGTTTTACTCCAGTATAACTCTCAATAAGCTAATGGGCCACAGTCTACTCAAGAGCAATTCCTCTGTGCAGGATTTACAACAGAATCAGAATAGAATGAATTGTATCCATGTAGCCTGATAGAGTCTTAAAAAAAAAAAAAAAAAAACAAACTCACAGAAATTCCTTTCTCTATGCCTTGCTCCATTCAGTCAGGTAATCTAGCAAAATTTTCATTCTCTTTCAATAACCCTTTGGAAGTACTGAAGTGAAAAAAGCATACATGAAAGCAGTTTCAATTTTCATGAACTGCATTCAATTATACACCCAGGTTTGATTAATAGCAAACCTCAGCATTGATGAACCAACTAGAGAACTGCTTGAATTATTGAAATGAAAGCAATTTTTCAGATAAATGGAACAATCATGTGATGGCTTCTAAGTAGGTTCTGTTTACCCCTAAAAAAATATACATCAGGAGACTCCATCAATGCTGTAAATATTTTTCATAAATATTTATTAATAATTGCATTCAGATTGTACTGTTAAAGATATTAGGGTAAAACTCCTGGAGTCAGGCAATCTGCTACGAATAGTATAAATTCTAAATATATTTGTATTTTGATCTTGTTAGAACTATATGAGAAAATTGTACTTGCTGTTGAGATTAATGGTTTCCCTCCTTTGCCCTAACTGCATGAAAGGCTACTTAGTGGTAAAGCTATGCTTTACTGAGTTTCCATTAAGTTTGTAATGCAGTGTCAGTGTTGTCGCTCAGTGTATTTGTGTATTCTTTTCAAAATTCCCAAAGGCCAATCTGCAAACAACTCTAACAGAATGACTGGGGTTGGAAAGCACTTCTGCAGATCTATTCCAGCGTCCTGCTCAAAATAGTGTACACTGGAAGAATTCATCCAGGGTTGTGAAAGTGATATTTAGAATGGTTTAAGACATACTTTAGAAATTATGTCTTCAAAAGTGGAGGCTCCACAGCTTCTGTGAGCAATTTGAGCCAGTGCTTGACAAGCCCAACAGTAAAATATACTAAAAAATTAAGAAGTATGGTTTTTTTTTAATCTTTAAACAAAATTTCCTGTTTTTTTTTTTTTTTTTTTTT
>PPHD01018018.1:3022-14767 GCA_002909625.1 Bambusicola thoracicus
TAAAAAAAAAAAAAAAAAAGAATATGGAAGAATGAAGACATAGCAACATTCTTTTGTGACTGCATATTTCATATGACATGTGATACTGGTTATGACCTTACTATCAAGTACTTCTCATCGCAAATTATGTGTCTTTGAGCTAAACTCTACACTAACTTAGGAAAAAAAAAAAAGACTACTGTCTTCTAAAAAGAAAGACTGCAGATAAATACGGGAAGAGAGGAGATCACAAATGGATAAGTGGATATGGCAGATAGAGATATGAAAACAATTACAACAACAAAACATAAAAAATAGAAACTATGGATCTAGAAGATAAATGATAATATCAGAAACAGTAAAATTGCTACAGTATATTTTTGTACACTTGGTAACAGAGAGGAGCTGCAATTGTGGCATTATGAGAACTTAGCAATTACTTTGGCTGCTTTTTTTTTTTTTTTTTTTTTTTTACTTTACTTTGGTCAGCTGAAATCTAAGGCATCCTCTTTTGATCTTAGGGTAAAAGGGTTCAAATTATTTATGATGACAGATGTAAAAGGAAATAAAAATAACTTAGGTAATCACTGAAATCTTTCAGTTAGGACATTAAATATACTTAGGAGGAAAAGAAGCATGTTGTAAGACAGTGTCTTATAAAAAAATGGTTAATAAATGAAATTAGGACTGAAAACAATCAAATTGACAGAAATTCTATTTTATACCATAGGATGTTAAAATTATTTCTTCCTTCGCTTCCAGACAATGTTATTTCCTATTGAATGTACCCATGAATCTACTGATTAAGATTTATAACTATTGCAAGAGTCCTCATGTTCAGGAAAATACTTTAAATGCACATGATAGAGATGTTCTAACATGTGCTAGGTTATGCATTACAGGTTTAATAGGTATATTTGATGTAAGGAAGCATTATAAGGAATGCAGAGACCACAAACAGATGTACACTGGTGTACATGGTGTATAGACATGTAGGTGTATAGTTATAAACATGGGCTAAAGTAGACCAGCAACAAAATTTTAAGAAGTAGGAGGTGCTGCATATTTGTTTTATTATTTATTAACTGTGATCCACTTGAAGTGAATAATTAAGTTTATTCCCTCATATGATTCATTAAATAACTAGGAGATTTATTTGGATTCTGAAAATAGACTTCAGTAGGATAACACCAGTAGGGTGTTCTGTAGAGACTTGGGAAATAACCTGTACTGTAACCTCCCAGTCCTAAGGTAGCTTTAAGTGTCAGTCTTCTGGAAGGAACATGAAAATTAGGATGAGGCCCAGGCTGGACAGAGGAAAAAAGTGAGAGGCAAGAGAACTTTAGTGGGTGTTATTAGGGGTAGTACAGACTGTACAAATATGACATTGAAAATGTTCACTTCTGTGTGGAAAATGTAGTTTAGTGGGAGGGATAGTGTAAGGACTCAGAGGCAACAGAGCATTAGGATAAAGCTGTCGTGTGCACGTTAAGAGAAAGAGATCTGAAATATTAACATCCTCATTTTTTTTTCTATACAATTATCAGTTGCAATTGCACATCAAAAGAAACAAATCTACCCCCAGTTGAGATAGATGAACATCTGCAATTTCCAGACGTTCTTTTCCATGGGATTTCTTTGCAATAGCATAGAACAACCAATCAGTCCTTTAATGACAGCATTATAACCCATTATGTTCAAGAGTCAATTACTCTAAGGCCTTACAGTTTTACCACATACAATATGTCTAAATTGGATGCAATACTGTGGATCAATCAAATTCCAAATTTATCTGAATCTGACAGTATAAGGCTGCAAATGATTTATAACGGGGAGTGGGGAGGATGAAGAAGAGTCAAAATTACAAAACACCAACTAGTTGATGAAAGAATTAACTACTTCTTTCATTGACACTAGTCTATACACAAACAAGATAATTGCAGCTTAAAGAAAGTGTCTGGCATTTTTTCCAGTTGTAAGAAAGCCCAGAAATCAGCAAATACTGATTGGATAATCAGAAACACACAGCACAGATCAGCATGTGGAACCAGTCCATATGTGAAACTGGGATCATGACAGCAAGGACACTAAGGGTCACAGGATATACATCTGTAGGAAATTATTCTTCAATAGTTTGGCTGCACATTTGTTAGTATTTTCCTCATCTATGGATATTCAATCACTAATAAAATGAAGCTCTAACTTACTTTTCAGAAACTGAATACTAAAAACAAATACACAGTCTGCCTAAGGAAAGAAGGAGTCACTAGAAATGCACTTCAGATGTATTATTTACAAATGCTGTATTTTTCAGCATCCTGACATTTTATTTTTTGCAAAGGCTGTGCCTGATAAATCTCAGTGGACAATAAAAGCATTTATTTTTGCTATGCTGGAAAAAGAAAAGTTAACTTGATAAATGTTCCATATGATGGCCAAAATAGTGGCAATGTTATTATTGGAAAATAAAATCTTCACTTGCTGTAAGTGAGCATTACTCCATCAAGATCAATAAAACTGATAGACTGCAGCAGGGGAAGTGTCAGAAACACACATCGACATTAAAATGTCTTGAAGGAAAAGATTTTTTTATAACTTAATATATATTTTTTTAATGTTAACCTTTCACTTCACTAAGACAAAGATATCACTAGAGTTTTATATATCACACAAAGGTAAATCTGGAATTTAATTAACCTATGCCTAACTGGAGATTCATTCAAATAGAGGCCAAAAGACGGGCCAAAATAAGAGCACTTATTTTTTCAACTGTAAATGTGTTTCACATAGGTAGACAGGTGCTGTAAGAAGCACCAGAGGATTGGAAAGCTTATCTGGATATTCAAAGAGCATGAACAAGAGCTGATAATGACTGTCAGCTGAGTTTATGATCATGTGATCAAATGAGAAAAGCCATCTGTTTTAGTGAAGTTGGTAATATGTCATCAAATAGACGGCAGTGCCTGTTAGAGTTGATTTCTATGAATTCAGAAAATAGTACACTTGAGCTAGCAGTAGGTTAGTTTGGGTTCTGGAAGTCTGAAGCTGACAAAATATTTTAAGAAATGATAAAATGAAATAGAATTCTGCAATGGTTTTATTTAATAGAATTAAATAACAAGTTATCTATCTCTTGTTTTGTGGAGAAAGGCTGGCCACTGCCAACATTCAGTTTTGAATGTGACATGAACATTTCACAAAATAAAGTTCTTCAACACAATTTTTCTTTTAATTTCATTTACTCATGCAAACTCCACCTTCTCGTGCCATAAGAATGAATATTCTACATTAGATCAAAGTACCAAAATAGTTTGGACTTCAATTTGACTAATTTTAAAATTTAAAAATTATTTTTGAAAATGTGATATATGTGCTGTATCACTTGGGTATGTTTCTTACAGACAGCCAGGTTTTCTATGAATAGGTTTTTTTTTTTTTTTTTTTTTCCTTTTTGGTGCAGAATATATGTAACCTTTCTCAGATGGTGAGTTGTTCCTGTCTTTTCCTGATTCCTGTAGATTGGCCACAGATAAATAAAAGACTTAGGTTAGATATTTACCACCACTATAGGTGCCACTAGGTTACATGTAGCAGCATTCCTGTTCACATAACCAATACTTAAATCAACTGCTAACCAGGGGAATTTTTACCTCAGGACAGAGGACTGCTGGGGTCTTATGGCTGTCATAGCAGCACAGACTGGGGTCTGCTTTCTAGCTTTACCTGGCAGGGCTTTTTTCTGCCTCATTCTTTTGACCCCCCTTCCCTTCCCCCCCCCCAAAATAAATAAATAAATAAATAAATAAATCCTCACATAGCTGGGATGTAGGCCTGCCAGTACCTGTGATCACATCTGTATTCTTTCTTTTGCAAAATATGACTTTGGTTCTCTTCTTATTTGTCTTAAATGTCTAACAGCAGGCAAAGAAGTATCTAACATTACTGTGGGTGTGATGAGCTGTGAACATTTCTAACTAATTTTATTGCACTGTCATCTGTGACAGAAACGGATTGAAGCTGATGTCCCAGAGGTTTCCTTCAGTCCTATCTTCATAAAACAAGAAAAAACAAACAACCACAGTGTAATGCTTCACTTCTAGATTTTTTCAACTAGTTCCCAACCATCAGTAGTTCTGACACTTTCTGTAGTAGAAGTTGCAAGTAGACTGTAATGTTTAATAGCTCCTGATCTCTATCTTCCACCTATTTGGAAATGGATTGCCAATTCTAAATGAACTGCTCCCTTAGGTTAATCTCTCTAACTATTTTATTAAAAATGTATTTTCATTTCTTTTCTTTTACTATAGTAAAAATAAATTGAAAACCAATAGATTTGACTCTTCTATCAACAGTAAATCTCTTGATGAGAATGTATATATCAGAGATAATAAAAAAAAGAAGGTTCCCTAATCAGCATAGCTTAGAGAGACACAAAATCCCACATTTCTCACTCAGACACAGTTTCCAAAAAAAGAAGAGGAAAGTTTTTGTTATCCCATAATCTAGTCAGCTCACATTCTCTATCAGATATTACAAGAGGCACATTCTTTCTCACTCAATATGATCAGCTCTCTCTCTCCCTCACTTCCAATTTCAGAACTCACACTGCAGCTTCAGCAGCTTCATTAGGAATCGTATTCTACCTTTATTAGGAGTTAGCTATCTGTAGCCAAGCCAGTAATAGACTCTACTAATAATGTTATTAGGGAATCAGGGCAATACAGATTTCAGATCTGTGTATGACATCAAAACTGTATATTCTAAATTGCTGTTTAAATGGAATGAGCAATAAAAATATCTTTAGAAAAATCAAGTAAGAAAGCACCTTACTTGAAAATTAAATTAAAAAAAAAAAAAAACAATACCTTTCAGTGCCGATTCTACAACTCACTATATTCATATGGCTTTTGTGGTTCTTCTTAATATATTTGCTGGGAAATTCATTACAAACTCTGTTTATTCAGTATACTTCGAAATGGCTTTATGACTCCCCTAAAGGCACAGACTGTTGCCCACATAGAAAACAAAGAGTCATGGAATCACTACTGTACACTGTGTGAATCTGAGGGAATGTTTCTCTTTCTGGCTGTCTAGGAGCTGCTGCGAAGACTCTTTGCCTGCTTTAGCTTCATGTGAAGATGAACTGCTGTGGGGTTAATCACAATAATTATGTTCTTTCTCCCTCTCTAAGAAGCATTATTTGCTCTGCATCTCAGACCAGAGATTGTGAAGAACTAAGTTGAGACTGTGCATCTGCTGTTTGCTGAGTGCTGACTTAATCCCTGCTCTATCCTGCTGTTCTGTATTCTTAAATAAATATTTTGTGGAGTGTGGGTGAAGAGGAAGACCTGGATATCTTTTTCTTCTTCAGACATGTTGCCTGAGCCATTTCTGGAATTGTTGTTCTTTATTTCATGTTTTGTTACACAGAGAAGAACCTCTCTTTACACTGGCATAAATCTGAAACTGTATGATCTGATTTAAAACCTGCACACACTAAGCAAATCCTATCAAGTTTCTCATTTGAAAATATTTTTTATTTACCAAATGTGATTGCATACACAAGCTTTATTTAGCTAGTTTATTATTTTGATTGCATACCTCCAAAATATGTTTTCAACTAAGGTAATTGTGTGAATTTGCATCTTCAAAGGGCATCTTTGCAAAACTGAGCATTTTATCAGGGTTATTCCTGCTGAATCAAAAATTCACATACAGAGATGAAATAATTATCTTAAATATTTAACATTGACCAGAAAAAAAGAAAAAAAAAAACAAAACAGTTCACATCTTCCAATTCTTGTACAATAAAAAAGTGATACAAATGGAAGATAAAATAGACTTTTAGCGAGCCAGACCAAAAAGAAATGACCCTAACCTACTGGATATGGTGCAGATAGAATGTGTTCCAACTGTCCAGAGTCAGAAACAAATCAAACATTCTAGCAAACATTTGATCATGCAGTGACTGCTCAGCAGAAAGTTTAACAATATACTGCACATCTGTTTCCTTGATATTACTAGCAGATCATTTTTTAACTTCATTCTTAAGCTGATGGCCAAGCATTCACTTTCTTATAGAATCACAGAATCCCTAGATTTGAAAGGGACCTTAAAAGGTCATCTAGTCCAACTACCCTGCAATGAACAAGACATCCACAGCTAGATCAGGTTGCCCATTGCCTCATCTAGCCTCACCTTGAAAGTCTCCAGGGACAAGGCATCAACCACATCCCTGGGCAACTTGTTTCAGGGGCTCACCACCCCTCACTGTAAAAAGCCTTTTTCTTATATCCAGTCAAACTCTACCCTCACTAAGCTTGAAACCATTTTCCCTTGTTCTATCACAACAGACCCTGCTAAAGACTCTGTCTCCTCCTTTCATGTAGTTCCCCTTTAGATACTGACAGGCCATTCTAAGAGGCTTTTTTGTTGTTGTTTTTTGTTTTTGTTTTGTTTTTCCTGTCAGTCAGTACATAAAGGTTTATTTGGAGTCAATGGAAATTTTCCTCTTTTTTTCTATTAGGACAAACTACATCAAGGTAAACTAATTTTTAATCAGTTAAGTTATACATTGGATTATAATACGTTAACTATGTTAGTATAAAATAGAATGAGCAGTTAAATTCAAGTGGATTTAGAACCTCAGAAACTTTAAGGCTTTTGTTTAGTCACTGCTGCCATTATCCACAAGCTTGTTCCTCTATACAACTACTAAAAGTGCAAATACCATGTAATGCCCCCAGTTTCTTACTGGGCCTTGCTTATATGCAAGTGAACTAAGTCACTTAGGCTGCTTAAAGAGCTGTGAGCTAAAGCAGAGGGAGAGAAAGGAACTGGTAGTCATACTAGTCTACCACTGCACTTTTTTACCTCTACAAACAAGAGCTGGATAACTAGAAACAATACTGTATGCAATCATCCAATATGACAAAGACTACATAATTTGTATCAACAAAATCAAAATGAGAACATCAGATTAGCAACATAGAAAGATCCCTAAAAATATAAAAAATTCCCTTTGGATATATTCATAGGTAACTAGTTTAATTAAGCAAAGAAAAGAATCTCATATAAATTATCAACATTAGTGCAAATCTGTTAAGATGGTGTCACAGTAATGCTGATATATCCAAGATTAAAAAAAAAAAAAAAGGGAATGTAGCAATCTGCCTTGTTATCAGTATGTGTGTTGTCACAGTTTCTCAGTGAACTGTGACTGAGATGTATTAGCAGGTCAAAAGAGCAAAGCTCTTCAATTTTTTACAGTTCTAGAAAATGGATGACATTCGAAGAAAAGCTTAATCTTAGCAGGAGACCAAACAGTGTTATTTTTTTTTTCTTCCAATTTATGTATCCTGAAAGAAGGAAAGAGAAAACAAACAAATGCAGTCTCTGTTATTAAAAGACTCTACTTCATTCTAGGCTTCTATATGTTTATTGTGTAAAATTTACTGCTTGAACCCCCTATAAAGCTTGCACAATGATTTGGATAAAGCTAGAAAGAAAAGTGCTATGAATCTTGCTTCCTGGAGTGGCAGAGGTTGGGCCAAAGGTGAGATTTCAATGAATTACGCTCTTAAGTGTCTATCAATTATAGATAACAGTAAAGTTAGATGCATTATTTTATCTCAAATTAGGACAATGCAATTGGGTATTTTCAGAGAAGCTTGCTCTGGCAGCTTTGTGCAAGTGTTGGCAGCTGAATGAGGTTGGACCTGACTATATCTTTCTTTAAGAAACAGATAATTAAGTACCTCCTAATCGTCTGGCTCTCTTTTTCTTCTCCTTTTCTAAAGGTTAACACTTGAATACTTTAAATCTAAGTAATAAGAAGACATGGTGACCTGATAAACTCTCTTACTACACTCTATGACATGTCTGTATCTTAACATTTAAAGTTCCACAATAATTTTGCTAATATTTAATATTTTAAAATTTAAGAAGACACATTCTTTTTGTCCTCCATGGCAGCATGAAGACTCAGGATAGCATTTATATCTTGTATATTCAAGGAATGTAAAAGAGAAATTATCAATATACGTAGGTCCCTCCAAAAGTAATGTCTCCTATTTATTTCCTTGGAGACTACAGCAGATACGCAGAACACAATGGCACTATTAGACAGAGCAAATTCTCAGCTCCAAAAATCTATTTTTCAACATAAGCACCACCATTAGCTGTGCGTATTTGCAGAGCTGAACAAGAGCCTGCATGTGGCCCTTGTAAAAATCTGCACCACTGGAGGTGACACTGTAGCTATTACCACTGCTGAAATGGATCACCCACCTCCTCACTGTGCTCACAGCCACTGTTTGGTCTCCATGAACACTCAGCAAGCATTGATGAATATCAGTGGGTGCAATTTTTTCTGCATGGAGGAATTCACTTCCACCCCTTTGCTTCATATGCACTTCCATGTCAGATGCCGTTACGTAAGACTGCCCCTCTGCTGTCATCAGTCACATGGCAATAAAATGTATAGGAGCATTGGCAAGAAGGTACAACCTCCACTGCCATACCACTAACGTCTGCCTCTGACGTTGTGGTTCCACTCAACAAAAGAGGAAGCATTACTTTAGGAGTAGCTGTCATATGTAGAGCAAATAGCTCAAATTCAATTGAAATTCAAATTATCTTCCTTAGACTCCTTTCAATACTTTCTAGGGTGTTTAAGCACAAATTAGAGTTTGAAAGACACAGCTTGGGCTCTAAAGGTAACATTAAAATTAGAGATGGAGCAAGATACCGTGCAGCCATTTTCTCAATTTCCTACTGCTCAGACATGCTTTGGAACTGAATCTGGGTCTCTATATACCATCTAACTGCAATTAAATGCAATATTTCAAACACAGAGAAGGCTGATGCAGGCAATACTACACAGAGCTGGGATAGGGTTTCTTCACTTGGTCACAGAGGTTTTCTTAGTCTGAGGAACACTAACACTATGGCAAAATGCTTGCAGCCTACAAGATATGCTCATGAAACACCATCATGCTTCCACAATAAAGTTTCAATTATGGTATTTTGCAAGAGGATCATGTTCAAAATCCATTACAGCATTTCATAGGATACTCCCTGTCCTACAGCTGTTTGACTCACAACAGTCAAAAGTTATAAGACCATCAACCTTTGGAATTTGGAGACCGAGACTGTAGTATGCCTGTTCCTTGAACACATCATCTATGTTACTTTTTGCCTGGACATGAACAAAGGAGGACATTAAGCTAATGAATGCTAACTTGAGCAATTATGTAGTTCTAAGTTTTTTTTAAAAAATGCCAATTTTTGATGCCTTATTAACACTCATTGTCCAAGCAAAAATATCTAGACCTAAATGTTACACAAAAATATCATTCAAAGTAGCTATTTACCATGATGATTGCTATGAAAAGTCTATTTAGAAAAGCTGTCTTTTTTCTTTTTTTTTTTTTTTTTTTTAATTGCACAACTACAGGCTCATATAGCCATTGATTATTTTCTGGGGAAGAGCACAGGATAAACTTTGTCATATGATTTACTTTAAATAATAAGAAAATTTAGTTGATAACCAGGGATGATTAAAACTTGACAATATTAAAAATATATTTTATAAATCCTTTCATGAATGAGTATATAATATTAATCTAGTGCTGTTAAATCAGTATTGCAATCTCTCTGTAAATGATTGAACATTTGTTCTTTTCAGTATTTATATTTAGCACAAAGAAAAAAATATTCCTCCACTTCTTCCATAATGGTAATAAAAAGAAATTGATTATTTTTTACTTGTCCATAAAAAATGTCCTCAGAGCAATCTGAATTTGATTAAGCTGGTATATCAAATATATGTATGAAACTTTGCACACAGAGTCAAGTTTCTAGGAACATATGTACATATCAGATGATTGCAATACTTAATAATTCAGCAAATCTTTGCTAATGTTACACTTCCTTTTCAATAACTTATTTGAAACTGAAATCATTTCTAGACAGAACATGCCATTCTTTTAGTGTCTAGATCAGGCCTTTTGTATCAACACACTGATTGTAACTGTTCTCAAGATCTCTCAGACCTTGAAAATTAACAACACAATGATAGGATATCAAGACGATAGATTTATAAAATTACTCTTCTTCCTTATTATAAGACTAATTTCAGGCCTGTTGTAAACAAAAACAAAATGACAATCCCCTTCCCCGTCCTTTCTAGAATAAGACTTCATTCTAGGTGCTTCAACTATTCAAAAAATAATTATCAATCTTATTAAAAGTGATGGAATTGAAACAGCTAAAGGCACTTTAAATGATCTTAGCCACACAATCCTCACCTTGGAGGGGTCCAGGAAGTTAGTTTCAAGAAGTATTTAATAGTGCACAAATCCCAAGCAAAGGAAATTAGCTTCAGAGCTTCAAAACTTAAGGTCAGTGGATATTGCACTGATCCAATGTGATAGACACAAGATCTGATTGTTTAGACGTAAACCACTCATTGCACATTCATTGTTATTTTTCTGTTGCCTTTATTTAAGTCTAGAATAACTCAAAATCCCAGTCACTGTGTGCTCCATCTCAACAGTAACTGCATTTAGTTTTGTTTGAAAGAGAGAATTAATCACTGTCAATATATATATATTTTTTCTCTCCTGACAGTGCTTCAAGTTTGCAGTGGAATTAGAAAATGATTGTTAATTTACACATACAAGATAATTTTATGTAACTTAAGAAAGATTAAATGGAACAATCAAGAGTGGTAGTGGAAAAAATTAAATCAGGATATGAATGAGTGCTGTTTCATACTGTAGGTGTTCCAGCAAAACCTAATGCTAATACTTAAACTCATCAGTTAATCACTTCCCATATTCTTTTTCAAATATTAACCTTTTAAAAAGTTGAATTAGCTTAAGAATAACTTGATATATTATTAGGATTCATTTAAAAAGTCCATGCTGAAAAAAGAATGGTTTTCTTTTTAAACAGTTTTTAATTATTATGAGGCTTATATGAAGAGGAAAATATATTTTAACAAGCATCCACACAAGTGGTCTGATTATGTTATTCTAATCTGCAAACCTAATTATCACCTTCTTATGGAGTACAAGGAACAGCTTTAGAAGAAAATTAATGTATCCTATCAGTGGGACAGTTTGTCACTTTATTAAATAATCATCTTCTTTGCAAATAAAATTGTTAGAAGCTTCATTGTATTAAGGAAAAAATAAAACCCCTCACACCATTACATATTAAAATTAACTTCCCACTGCTTCTTTAATGGCCTATTAAGCCTTCACTGTGGTGGATTATGAAGTACAAATGAGTATATCAACTGTTTCTAAAACTGTAAGAAACAAATATGTCCTATGTACGTTTTTTGTTATTGTAATAATTCAGCAAAGATTTAAACTGTTTTCACTAGTTTCCAGTGTAAAAACTCTATAGTAAACACATACAAACTGGATAATGTATTATTTTGCCCATTTTTAATCAAAATCGTAAGCTGACATCTCTTTATCCACTTTTTCTGTAAGACAATTCACAATCCATATTTCAGTCTACAGGAAAAAGAAAACCTACATCCACAAAAGAAAAAAAAGTTCACCTCCAAATCTTCAGAGCTCTTCTGCACAGTAATTGCAGAATGTTACAGTTAGTGAGTACATACAGGAATCTACTCTGTAAGGTAACCTGGGTTATTTTTAGCTATCTTTGATTAAGTTATGTTGTTGACTGAAAGTAAAACAAAACAAAACAGCAACATAAGGCAAATTTTAATGCTTTTTTTTTTTT
>PPHD01018019.1:0-14767 GCA_002909625.1 Bambusicola thoracicus
TCATTTTAATTAGGTTTGAAAAACTTACTGCCGAGCTGACAGCTGGCTGACAGGGCTCCCTTTCACCGGATTGCCCAGCTCAGGGCTTTTCATCTCACATGCAGAATATTTTGACATTCGTGCTTTCTTGGCTCCGTGCGTAGAGCCCAGTGGAACCTGCAGCCTAATTAAATGTAACAATTCCTGAAAATGAGGGTTGTTATGTTTTTTTTCCCCGGGATAAGAATAGAGGTTTTATTTTAAAAAGAGCTAATCTATTTACTCTGGACTGTCTGCTTCCTGACCTGGCCTCTGCACCTGAGGGGACAGGAACAGAACGGATTAGGCAGGGACTTAGTCACTGGAAAAGATGATGGTGTTGGTGCATGCATGTGTCCCATGTGCTCAGAATGTTGAGAGGCAGAAGGTTAGGAGGCCATGATTTTCCCTGGCAGCTGACTTTTTTCCTTACTTAGAATTATAGACTCATAGAATCATTTGAGTTAGAAGGGGCCCTTAGAGGTCATCCGGTCCGACACCTCTGCAATGAGCAGGAACACCTACAGCTCCATCAGGTGCTCAGAGCCTATCCAGACTGGCCTTGGGTGTCTCCAGGGATGGGGCACCCACCACCTGTCCATGCAGTTCAATGCTGGTTTTACAGCACTGCTGGATCCAGATGGCTCCATGGACCCACTGGTCCCTCCTCGCCCACAGGCCTGCAGGGATGGGAAGCTGATGATTTTCAAACATGGGCCCATGCAAGCCAATGAGTCATGACAGAGCCATTGTATCAAGAGCTTCATGAAGCAAGACAGCAAAGGGTAGTCAGGGTTTGGATCTGCCCAACTGCATGCCAGCAATCTGCAGCTCTGGGTGCCCAGAGCCTTCCTTCCAGAGCTTTTACCGCACTATCTCATTTTGACTGTGGTACTTCTTTTCCCTTTAGCAAAGCCCTTCATCCCCATCACCAACAAAACATGGCTGTACTCCAGGAGAATCATAGAATCTCTAAGGTTGGAAAAGACCTACAGGATCATCCAGTCCAACCATTCGCCTATCACCAATGGTTCTCGCCAAACCATGTCCCTCAGCACAACATCCAACTGCCCAACTTCCTTTCCATGCCCTACCAAGGGCGCAGATGTAGGGCATGAGCAATGCGAACCGCTCACAGGCTCTCCCTCTCCCCGTGTTCTCTCCCCCATTTCAACCCACTGTCCTCCACCACCAGAAATCAAAGCCTGCAGGCTGTGTGCCCCATCCGGCCATAGCGGGCTCAGCAACAGTGTCCAGTGCCTTTCCCAGACTGCAGCCTGATGGCAGCAATGAATCAACAGCCAGTGGACTTGTCAAAGGCATTCCTCCACTTTAATCCTATTGACAGGGACTACTGCCTGGAACAGGAACTGCGGGGTGAGCCATGTCAACAGCAGATTCTTATTACAGATAATATTGATGGGGCCTTTACTTGAATAATGAAGGGAAGAGCCCTCTGCTTTGACGTTTGTCTCCAAAACCTAGAATTACTAAGAGTTTAACCATCGGAGGGGAGCTTAAGATAGTTGCATCTTAAAGGATCTGCTTTCTTGTCGCATTCAAGGCTGGGGAAAGGAGTTTAGCCCATACGCTGAGAGCTCCGCGCTGACCTTTTCACTGCTCTTAATAAATGTTACAGTTAAATAAAGTCGGATGGATTTTTCTATCTACTGTAGCACGTTATCCACTTTCTGGGAAGAAAAAAAAAGTTGGTTTTTTTTTTAAAAAAAAGCAAATCCCTGTTTAATATCGCTGTTACTCATTATCTTTGGAAGCTGCAGGGTGAAAGGCAAATAGGAAGGGCAGGGGCAGGACAGTCCAGGCTGAATTATCAGGGTAATTCCTACCATCACACATGATTATGTGTCTGTCTCTCTAAATACGGTTGAATCAGGGCTCTGTAAATTGGCTGTGATCTTATGGTTAAAGCTCAGAAAGCGTCAAGAGCTCTGGACATGTCTGGGAAAAGTATTTTGCCTTTTTTTTTTTTTTAAACTATCATTATTATTATTATTTTATTCTATTTTCCACTCTTCAAAAAGAGCTGCAGGGTCTCTATTTCTTGGTTCCCTACAGGAGTGGAGACGCCAGAGCTGCAGGGGAGAGGCTGCCTGGGAAGTCAAATGAGGGCAGAAGGCATCAGCCTTTCCAGGAAAGAACCTGTCCTTGCACATTTCCTCGTGTCTGGGCTTTGATATCGTGATTGCGAGCACATGGTGAGAAAAGGGTCAGAAGATGGGGCTAAGCGGTGGGATCCCCACTCCTGGGTTTTTAAATGCAACCAGGAGCTCCAAAGTGTCCCTCTGAAGCCCTGTTCTAGAGCCCTCTCTAAGTAGGGGTTGGACCCCTGGCTCCTATTTGGACAGATGAGGAAGACAGCAGGCAAAGTTGGCTTTCGGCCACACTTATACCTCCCAGATCCTAGTGCTGGCCCAGGACTGAACCAGCAGGTGGTTTAAGTTAGAGCAGCCCCGTGGCTGCTCTAACTTAAGCCAGCTGGAATCTCTTCTGGGGCCGGTTCTACCAGCCAAGGCTTGCTGGATTACAGCAGGGCCCCGAAAGGCTCCAGCCCACCCCTACATGGCCTACACAAGAGGTCCAGGGAGCAGATGACATGAAAATGTCAGGGCAAGTCCCAGCTGGTGCTTTAGGACAGCTTTAATTCCTTCATGCTGCTGCAGAAAATTGGTATCTGGTCCAAGGGAGTCTGTTCTCATGGTATTTTTAGTCTGATTTTGAGGACCCTAGGAGTTTTGGATTGCCCTTAAGTCTGAATTTTATATTTTCTGACTTGAGCTATCAAATATTTTCCATATATAAACAGCAGCCACAACATTTCAGGTTGGATGAGTTGTGCTTTAGAAATAAAATTTTTAAAAAAGAAGAAAAGTAAAAACACCGAATGGTTTAAAGTTACTGTCCTTAGCTGAGCATACCTTGCTTCATACCTTGCTTCCACACTGGAAGAGGCTTGCAGCGAGAGGATAGGAATGTCCCCTCAAGGCACTGATTTAACAGCTAGATGTGTCCCAGTGCCCTCATGCTTTCTGTCTCAACCAGGTGTCCATGAGATCCCACAGCAGACATTCTTCAGAGACAGCGAGAAGCCCTGGTCAGGCTGTGGGAGGTGATGGTGCTTGTGAGCTCAGGACATGAAGGGATCAGCAGCGTGAAGATGCCCTTGAGCCTCTGAGAGCTGTGGGCATGGCTAGACTTATAGAATCATAGAATTGTTAAGGTTGGAAATACCTCTAAGATTATCTAGTACAACCACCAACCCAACCCCACCATGCCCACAACCACGTCCCTCAGTGCCACATCTCCACAGTTCTTGAACACTTCCAGGGACAGTAACTCCACCACTCCCTGTGCAGCCTGTGTCAATGCATCACCACTCTTTCTGAGAAGAAATGTTTCCTAATACCCAACCTGAACCTCTCCTGGCACAACCTGAGGCCATCACCTCTCATTCTATTGCTGTTACCTGGGAGCAAAGGCCAACCTCCACCTCACCACCACCTCCTTTCAGGGTATTGCAGAGAGGGATGAGGTCTCCCTTGAGCCTCCTCCTCTCCAGACTGAACCATCCCAGTCCCCTCAGCTGCTCCCCATCAGACGTGTTCCAGATCCTTCACAGATATTTGTGGTCCTGCACTGGTGTGTATGAGCAGAACAGTGTGTGGCTCTGGAAGTACCGGGGAAATGCCATCCTCATCTTCACGTGGTTACACTGGGAGCTGAAATATGGCCAGCATGGGCCACAGGTGGTACCCATGGAATTATCTGAGACTTCATGTAACTCAATTGGGTCATTCAGGACAAGAGAATAGACCAAAACCATGAGAGATTTTTTCCTTTAAGAAAAGGGAAGAAGAAAATAGGAAATATTTTAAAAAGAAAAACAAAATTGTTTCTACAATACTTCATTTCTGAGCTGAGGTGGTGCCTTAATGTGTACTGGACTTGCATTTCTCAGGTTTTCTCTAGCACCTGCAGGCCTGTGAACTGCCTGTTCCTTTTTCTTGTCTTTTTAAAATGAAATGTGGGATTTTTTGCATAATCCACCAGAGCATGGAGCTGGGGAAGGGGTGAAGAAAAACATTAAGTACTGTGGGACTGAAATTGCAAGAGCTGGCAATCCTGATTTTTTAGGTTTTTTTTTCTTTCCTTTTTTCCAGAGAAGAAGAAAACACCCCCCATTTTGCTGAGCCCCAGCAGAGTGAACAGAGGGAAAAGGTGCTCCAGGGCAGGAAGAAACTGTGAAGAAATAGGTTTGCAAACTCCATTTATATTGGATTGTTTAAAAATTGTCCTGAGAGCTGCCTTCTGGGGACAGCTGTCCTACTCTGAAGGAGGGAGAGCAGAGATGTGTGTGGGGAGAAGCTGTGTGTGGGACTCTTGGGGCTGGGACAGGACTCAGGTTGCAATCGCCTCTGGTTGCTCTCAGGCCTGGAGAAGGCAGGGAGAGGCTGGGCACATGGAAGAAAGGCTCCATGAAACCCTTTGTCCTGTAGGAGAGACATCTCCCTCTGCAACAGGAGAGGTCTCAGTTAGCTATAAGCAGCCCTGGCAAGTAGAGAGGTGATAAAGGCAATTGAATCATAGAATCATTTGAGATGGAAAGGACCCTTAAAAGGCCATCTGGTCCAACTCCTCTGCAATGATCAGAGGCACCTATGGCTCCATCAGGTGCTCGCAGCCTGTCCATCCTGACCTTAAGTGTCCCCAGGGACCTATTGTCTCCAGGTCCCCTCCCTGACAGATATCTGAAGTCATGGCAACACTGCAAATGCCTCCATGCTCAGGCAGGACATGCAGAAAAAGCTGAGCTGCCCTGGAGATTCACATGGACTGGTGGTACCCAACCTGCAGC
Source organism: Bambusicola thoracicus (assembly GCA_002909625.1). Classification (NCBI taxonomy): domain Eukaryota; kingdom Metazoa; phylum Chordata; class Aves; order Galliformes; family Phasianidae; genus Bambusicola; species Bambusicola thoracicus. The sequence continues at coordinate 4,892 of PPHD01018019.1, forward strand.
TGTGCCAATGGATAAACGGAGGCTCAGCATTGCAATGGATAAATGGGGGCTCAGCATGGCATTGCATTAATGTGCTGCATCCCAAGAAATGTTTCCTTAGGGTGGAGGAATGCTGGTAAGTGTCTCTACTAACGCACCCGTAGCCAGTATCTGGTCTGGACTGCTCAACAGCAGAAACGAACACATCCATCTTGCCTTGGCTGCATGTGGCATGCATGGGGGGCTGTTCCTTATTAGCACTCACAGCCATTGGCAAGAGCTGCTGGAACAGAGGTTGAGCTCCAACTGCTATCCCCGCCTCTCCTCCTTCACTTGTGCTTGTGTCTTTCTCAAACATTCCTTTTGGAATTTTCCATGCTTCACCCAAGCTCAGTGACAAGTTTTTGCTGAAGGTGTGGACTGTGCTGGTTGGAGTCCCCTTTGTGGAGCTCCTCACCCACGGTGAAAGTTCATCTTTCACGTCCAAGGAGGTGTCAAGCTGAAGAAAATCTTTAGATGATGGATTCTGATTTATTTACTTGTTTATTTGTTTTGAAAAGTGACTTAAAAGTTTACATTTCCATCAACTGGAACATGAAAGGAAATCAATTATTTAGATTTCCCCAAGTGGAAAGCTGCAAAGGTCTGGCAAAATTGAAGTTTTTCCATGGAACATTCAGATTTTGTGAAAACCATGCTTTCTGTTGAAAAAAAACCAAACAAACTGATCATTAGTCTTTGATCTGTTCTACTATTAAGGGACGATTCAAAAATATAAGGGCAAAAATCTCCACTTCTAGCATCTAATATATCAACACTTTTTCAGCGTGACTTCAATTCCATCCCCCCAGTGAAGAGGCTAAAAAAATTTCTCAGGTTGAGGAAAAGTATTTTATCAGTTAGAAAGTTGTGGAAATTTAAAATGGGTATCTTAGTGCATGTGTTGGATTTGCAGCTTGCCTTTCTTCCTATCTGGGTTGAGGATGCTGATCTTAGAAGCCCAGTGTTAACTCAGTTGTGAGTATCCCTGGTAGGAGGCTTTTGGTTTAATTTTATTTCTTTAAAAAAAAAAAAAGAAAGAAAGAAAGAAAGGACAACTCAAACACAGAAAAATCTGTTTAGAACTGAAGCAGCAAAAATTACATCTTGGCACTGAGAAACCTCCATTCATTACGTTTCTGCAGCAGTGATTCTAGGGTTGAATTTATTATCGGCAGGAATTTTGTGGTTTAATGCACGTTTTTCTTTGGATTTTCAAATTTAAAGATTGTTTTCCTTTGACAGCCTTCTTTTTCTTAGAAAGTCAGGATAACCAAATAGTAAGCCTAACTAATTAAGTCTTCAAAAGCTAGCGAGTTCCAGTCCAAGGATTTGTGGCATTACAAAGTTAACACAAGGTCATCGCACAAATGTAGAATCTTCTCCACTCCCTTCTCCACCCCATCATGTCAGGACAACTTCCTGAATGTCTGGAAATTGTCTCCACAAGCGTATTAATGTAAATATTAATTTGGTACTTCCAGACACACACTCATATGAATGAAATTGGCGTAGTCTGTGTACTGAGCACGCATGAAGTAGTTCCTTGAATGCACAGTGCATTTGCAAAACGCTCAGAATGTATCATGGTGGATGGCTTGATTTGAAACATTAAGATAGGTGATAAGAAATTCTTGCTATAAAATCATTTATGTATGTTTCAAACGACTCACATAAAGGGGAAAAATATTTTATAATTAACATGACAGATAAGAATAACTGTGACACTTTAAATAAATGCAATGTATTTGATTTTGAAGTAGGGTTTAAGATTCTGGAGATGTGTTCAAGAGAGAAGGAAGATGCACTCAGAGAACTGTATATCATCTTAAGAAATTAAGAGACCTCACATGAATCCTTATTCCTAATTGCCTCCCACTTGGAGCTTCCTAGGAGATGGGAGCGGGGCTAATTAAAACAGAGCTGGCAAAAAGAAGACCCTACAAGGGAACTTGGGCTTCTTTTCCATGCTGGTAGCCATGCAAGGAGAAGGCATTCAAAGATCTAGCCGTAGTGGAGGTAACTGGGGAAAAGCTACCTCTACAGATTTTAAAGGAAAATACAGGGTGAATGGTATTGTAAATGCTAGACACGACGGGTATGGTGTTGGAGAGTGACCAGTTCAGTGGACAGTTTTGCTTAGTTTGAAGGTGTGTGATCTTAGGCCCTGCTCTGGGCGAAGTTCCTACAACCTTTCTGCAGATAAATGGGCAGTAGCTTGAGGTGGGCAGCTGCATGGCAGAAAGGGAAATGGCTGTTTCCCGCCAGCATGTTGATCTGCAGAGTCTATCACCAGGGTGAATTAAAAAAATACCCTGATTTCCATGGCACTTTCTTCTCATTTCTTAACTGCTGCTCAGGCAAAGCTGTTATTAATTCAGGAGGAGTCTGCCTGAGCAAGAAGTCTCCAGAGTCCAAAATATTTTGCGGAGAGTAAATATAAGAATTTTTCACCTACCACAGAACAGCATCAGCCTCTGGGTTGAATGCAGGAGCTGTTTAACAATGCGCAGAAACATTTCCCCACAGGTTTGGACAGGAGCTGAAGGATTGTATGCCCAATTGAGCCTACAACTGAAAGCAATGAGCTGGATGGACACTCCTGGTATGGGGTTGGAGGGTGAGTGCTACCTGCCTGAGTACCACACCGCTTCCTTTAGGACACTGGGAGATTTGCTGGAGCTCGCCCATCTGACCCAATCCTCCACATGAGATCTGGCAAGATAATCACTCCAAGTGTCTGGGTAAGTACTGCAAAATGCTTCAAATAAATGAATAGAAATCATCTGCTTCGTAGATGCCAAGGGCTTTCAACATGTCGTTTCTTGGTAAACAAAGAATTTCAGCACGACAATATCTTAGGATGTTATTGGCCATATTTGTTCCCTCGTGCATATTGAAGTGAATGCGAACGAAGTTGCAAAGCTTTCCTTTACGTTCTCCTCTGGCTTGGAGATTTTCTTCCCGCTGTAGTGGAGATGAGGGGGCTGCTCTGGCTACACCTAAACGGATCCATCTGCCCCTATCCCCCCAGACTCTTATTTCTGTGATGGCAAAGGGCAGGTGGAAGTTCTGCTCATGCTTGGTGTTGCGTGAAGTGCCATACACTCCGAGTAGAAAACAAAACAAAATACGTCTTTTTTTGGTGGACATTAGAATGCAATAAAAATGCGTGTGCTTCCCCCCAGCCCCCAGCTAAATTGATTACATCTGGTGGCATGAAAAAAATAGCCAAAATGTCAGACTGAGTCACACAGCCCCCTTGGGTGGTTATATTTATTTCAGGGTTGGAGCACTCATCAAAACAATTTATCCTTGGCTCTCCTTCTCTGCCTTCCCATCTCTGTGCTTACAAACTCTTCTGTGTTCCCTAACACTTACGTTTAGCCCCAAGCTTGCTCCTTCCCTGGACGTTCCTTTCTCCCTCTTTTTTTCTCCCTCTCTAGGCTGGCTCAATCCCCTCTCTCCTTTCTCTTTGCTAAATCAACCCCAACAAAGCCTGTAGCTGCAACTCTCCTCTGGGGATAGCAGAGGAAGCTGAAGCACAGACTGTTTCTAAGGCTGTGTCACCTATTTAGTGTCTTGTTTCACATTGCTTGGGGTGAAGGGACTTGATAAAAATGAGTGAGTGAGCTCCCTGCTGTTGTTTCCATCATCTCTGCCACCAGTGCAGCCAGTGTGGGACCGTCTTGTTGGGACTGCCATGGCTCCATCCCCAGCCTCACTTGCTCTCCCTTGGCTGTGATGGAGGTAGATCTGCCAAGTCTCCTTTGGCGGATTCTTTGTTGGGCTCAGCTCGCTTGTGTCCCATGTTTTCTCTCTGGCAGGGAGCATCACTAGAAGCAAGTTCAGGGTAAAGAGAGGGTGTGATGCAGCAGGTGAGGAGAACTTCATCACGAAGAACATAAAACCTCATTTTTACCCCTCTTCCAAAACCTTTTCCTTCTATCCAAATCATAAATGGCCACATCCTACCTGAGGATACCCTATATATCTTGGTCCATAAATCCCTTTGCAATTTGCTGCTAGGTTGAGTCTGATTTAGGATGAGAAGGAAGTTGTGCCAGGGGAGGTTCAGGTTGGACATTAGGAAAGCCTTCTTCTCCAAAGGAGTGGTCAGGCACTGGCACGGGCTGCCCCGGAAGTGGTGAAGTCACCAACCCTGGAGGTGTTCAAGAAATGGGGAGATGTGGTACTGAGGGACGTGGTTAGTAGGCAACAATGGAGGACAATTGAACTGGATGATCTCAGTGTTCTTTTCCAACCTTCATTTTATGATTCTATGCACTCGTACGTTGTGCCCACCGCAGTTGTTCTAGGATCCTTGTAGACTGGATTGGCTGTAGAAATCATAGAATCATAAAATCATTTAGGTTGGAAGGGACCCTTAAAGGCCACCTGGTCCAACCCCCCTGCAATGAACAGGAACACCTACAGCTCCATCAGGTGCTCAGAGCCCATCCAGCCTCACCTTGAGTGTCTCCGGGGAGTGGGCATCCACCACATCTCTGAACAACCTGTGCCAGTGCCTCATTGTCCTTACTGTGAAAAACTTCTTCCTTACATGCAATCTAAATCTTCCCTCTTTTAGTTTGAAACCATTTTCCCTTGTTCTGTTACAATAGACCATGCTAAAGAGTCTGTCCCTTTCTTTCTCATAGTCCCCCTTTAGATACTGAAAGGCCACTCACAGATCTCCCAGGGGTCTTCTCTTGGGACTGAAACTCTTGATTACTCCTGCTTTGAGGCTGAAGGACTGCCCAGCACACTGCTTTTCCTCCAACAGAAAGAACACCTTGCTTTCTCCACTGCACCTGAGGAACCAATGGCAGATGATGGAGACAGAGTGGCTCATTGCTCTCACTGCTGGAGAAGTGGTGGGAAGCTCTTGGCACCACAACCTCTGAGTTAATGTACTCTGCTCTGCCCGTTGTGCCTCCTTGCTCCCAGCATGGGCATGGACTCCTGTTATGCAGCATGCCACATTTTTTTCCTGCGGTAAGTCAGAGCCCCCTGGGATCTGGTATTGTGCTTTTTTTTTCCCCCCCCAGGTATTTTTGTCTGTGAACCACAGAAAGCTGAATAGCAGGAAATGAAGTGCAGATTGAGAACATGGTTGAGTGCACTTGCTAAAATAAAACATTGGGGGGAGGAGGGAGAGATTCTTTTATAAATAGAAAATGAAGTGTGTTTATTTTTTATTGATGAAGTATTTAATTGCTGTGAGGATTTGAGAGATGTTTGAAGCTGTGAGTTGACTAGAAATGCTGCTTGGTCTTTGGTGCAATCACCCTGCTCAATCAGATCACCTGCTTCATGGTCGGGAAGGGCACAGGGATGTCAGGATTTCCTGATCTTCTCTGGTTTGCCACAATTATGCCAGCAGTTCTGGAGAAATTGCTGGTTTCTTCTCTCTACATCCTAGGAAGACACCAAGACTAGATGAGAGGATGTGTTCGGCAGCAGAAGAGAAAGTCTCTGGCCAGCACACTTGAACTTTGGCCAGGCTGGCTTACCCAAGCAGTGATTTTGGTCAACACACGTGAGTGAAGGATGTAGAGATAAGATGTGACCTTTTAGATTATTTTGTTCCTCTCCTACAAATGCTGGACGGGTCCAGCCAGGCAGTGAGTTCTTTTGTGAGGTTAAATTAATCTCATTAATTCAAATGTCTAAAATTAGCAGCCTTTAGTAATCAGTGACCTGGGCTGCTTTCTTCTGGCGTGGTGGTGGGTTAAATCTCTTCAGGCCATCTCTTGTCTCTGGAGCCGTCCTGCTCTCCCAGTGTCTCTGAATTACTGCCTGAAAGATTGCACTTTTAAGTTGTTTGTTTTGCTCCAGCGAAGGATGATGGAGCTTCAAATGCAGAGACCAGTGTGCTTGGAGTCTCCGTGACAGGTCTGGGCACCTTCATAGGAATCATGGGTGTAACCAAGAGGTGTATTAAAAGAAAAAGGGGCTGCCTGTGTTTGAGGCTTTGTATAGTCTCAGTAAAGTGTCCAGGGAAGCTCTGAGGCACATGCTGAAGTCAGTGAGTTAACCATCTTTATCAAAGCTTACTTGAATTAGATCCTCAGTGAACAGAAATAGAATGCACTGGTTGCATTTCCAAGGGACCAGCCATTGATCAGCCACATGTCTGTGGAGCAAAACCATCATGAAGGAACTTAGGGTCACTGTTTCAGCTTGCCTTCACCCCTTTCCAGCTGTTCCCATGCAGGGAAAGACATTCCCTTTAGCTATCAGAGGCTGTAGAGGTGATCCAAGCCCTTTTGCCTCATCTATCTTACCCATTTGTACTAAGTCTCTATTGCTGAAAGTCTTGTCTTGACCTTGCCTTAACAGAACTCCTGTCCTGACCTTGCCATCACAGAGGAAAATGTACAGTTATGCACCCTCCAGACTAAACCGCCATCAGCCCAATGGAGACAACCTCATCTGTGAGTGAACTGCAAGTTCATTTGCCTTTCTTGGGGATGAAAACCTCTCAGCAGCTCATGAGATCTCACAAGAAGGTCTGAATCCCTCTGTATGGGAGTGGGTAGTCCCTGTGCTGGCTGATGTTCCAGTGGAAAGTAGAAGGGGGACTCAGGCAGAGGAGAAATTCTAGAGGGGAGAATAGATGCAAGAAATTCCTAGGAATGTCACAGAAACCAACATCCCCCCCTCCGCTCCTTCCAAACCAACCCACCTAAAAAATGCCATTTTGTGGGCTATTTTGGAAAGGAGTCCATGCCTGGGGAATTTTTGGCTGATGCTTATGGCTTTTAGAAGTTTCTGGGAGATCAGACGAATAGAAACAGGAACCAGATGGGACTTCTAGCTGCTGGAAAGAAAGGGAGAAAGAAAGGGAAAAAAATAATCCATCCCTTGTTTAAAATCTGAAGAGCACTTGTTCACTTTTGGGGAGTTTCCTCTTCACCCTGGTTTTCTTAGTTTAAAGTAATTTAGCCCAGTTCCATTATATTCTCATAGGACGTTTCTCCCTTTTGTTGTTGTTGCTAGGAATTTTTCTTTCTTTTGCAATAAAAACCAGTTTATTCTTAGGAGAATTTAAGCCTTTGCCTTACTAGATAAAAAGAAAGCCAGCTGTTGGTTTTGTTCTCACAGCAACCTCAACATCCCTTGGCCATTTACTCACTGAGTTTATCTCTGTGTGGCTGCAAAATACAAAATAGGATGGTGGTAGTGAAGAGTAGAGCAAAGTCAGAGATGGCTCTCAGCTAGCAAAACTGAGTGTGCGTAATTTCCATTTTATGTAAATGACCATAAAAGGGAAAGTTGCATTATAGTGAAATGTGAGGTGCACTCAAACATGGACTCCAGATGCCTGGTGCCCTCAGTGACCCAACCTGTCGAGTAAAGTGTTGGATTTGTAGAGTCCTGACTGTTGGGTTTTGGGGGGTCATGGATCAACAAAAACCCCAGCCCGGTCCAGTCCCAGGCTCCATTTTATCAGACCTTGGCTCTGGAGCTGGTTCATTTCTGGAATATATCCCAGAGGCTGAATAAGGGCCAAGGAGCATTTTCCAGCTCCTGTGTCCAAGCTGGACTCCGTGCTGGGAGTCGCAGTCCAGCTGAGATCTGACACCATTCTGGAACTGGACTCGGTTGTGCATCATCCCCGTAGTCTTTTCTTTCCATACTGATGGGCCAGAGGGAACCAGTGCTATACATCACATTGTGCCCCTGCTCTACTTGAGAGAGCCATGAGATCTTATTCCCTGGCTGGTGAGAAGAATGGAAAACAGATAGCAGCTCATAGGTGAAGGTGATAATTGGCTATTACCGTACTTAGAAGCTTTGCCAATGATCTTCTTTTAAGCATTCTGCTTTTAAGGAATTCTTTTAGTGGTTAACATGTCTTCCAATTTTCCAGATATTTACTGCTTCCTGGAAAAAAATGCACTCTTCCCAGGATCCTATCTTGTTTTACGGTCTTCCTCTCTCAACATCATTTCATATTATTTCTCCTGCTCTCTAATCTGCAGCCATTCCCAAGACAGGGTCATCAACACAATGCAATGGCCCTTGATAAACTTTCACCCATGGTTTGCGTGTCAGTATGAGAGGAAATCCGTCCTTGGGACTTAATAAATGTGTGTTTCTAGGGATTGGATGCTTCACAACCAACACTGAGAGTATGCTGTGTGTTATGATGCTTACTAATGGTGATGCACAAAGTCAACAGTAGATATTTTAAGACACGATAGTTGATGCAAATGTGCGTGCATTTGAACACATGGCTTTGGTTCCAAGGTTCGTCACAGACAGACCTAACTAAGCCAGCTGCTTGAAACCTCTGTTATGGTGACCAATTGATTAGATTAGTTTAAATGAAAAAAATGCCCCCAAATGTAAGACTTTGGTTTTGTACATCCAATTTGAGCTCCGACTTTGTGGCTTGCTTTTTTCTTTTGGCTCTAGCTGGTCAGGCAGGATGTCCCGTATTAGAATGCTGCTCAGTTGTTGTTGTTCTTTGTGGTTCCAGTGAGCTGTTTTTTTCAGAAATGTCTGGAAGGAAAAAGACAGAGGGGACTTGCTTCACAGGTTTTGTACAAAAGCTTTTATTTTCCCTTTTTTCCCCCCTCCTTTTCACTTCTCATGGATCTGATGTGCGAGTGCTCTCAGGAGCGACATGCTCAGATTCTAAAGCAAAGCGCTTATCACATGACTCAGGTGACTGCTGTTGCGGTTGAAGCAGTATCATCCTAGGAATTTTGTTTGAATTTAGCTGCCAGCTCAAACAAAAGTCATCTGAGTAGGCAAGCTTTTACTGGTTTCACTTTGGCTTCCCACGTCGGTTTAATTTGGCCCATGTTTGCTCAAAATGTCTCCAGCTGTCTAGAAACTTGTTCCTAGCGTTCTGGAACACTCACAACCCTTTTGGCCAGTGTGACCTTAGTTGTAAAGGCTGGATGTTGTTTATTTCAGATCATTTTTACTAGCTCTATTATACACAAGGCAGCTCACATAATTGTAAGAGACAAATGTGTTGGTTGCTGTCCTTCTGTTCACAGGTTCTAAGTTACTGTTGTCCACAATGCTCAGGCATGAGATTTCCCAGAGAACACCACCTCGTTTTGTTCCATGGGAGTTTTTGCTAATATTTTCTTTTATATTATCACTCTCATTGTTTCTCTGCTGGAAACTTTCCACGCACTTCACATGGAGGACCAAAGTGTTAGAAGATTAAAGGAATGTCTTTTTGCCCAACTAATATGAACTGGATGCTGAACTAGGCACAACTATGCACTACTCAGAAAAAGAAATGCCTTCTGAAGAAGTAAGTGGCTGGAAGGAGGCAGCGAAAATCCATCAGATTTGCATGACTAATTAGCTTATCCACTAGTTATTATCCTTGTGTTTACTTGTAATGAGAATCTTCAAAGATTTTTCTATATTGGACATGTAGCTGACTTTTTGCTTACATAATTCTTTCTGTACCCAGTTATTGCTGTGATGGCTGCTCTACTTCAGCAAATGTAATTTGCTCTTTAGATCAGGTGCAGGTCAGGGAGGCCATAAGAAGGAAGGAGAAAGACTCTTCAGCAGGGTCTGTTGTAATAGGACAGGGGGAAATGGTTTCAAAATAAAAGAAGGGAGATTTAGGCTGGATGTAAGACGTTTTTTACAATTAGGGTAGTGAGGCATAGGTTGCCAGAGAGGTGTTGGGTGCCCCATCCTTGGAGACAGCCAAGGTCAGGCTGGACAGACTCTGAGCACCTGATGGAGCTGTGGGTATCCCTGCTCATTGCAGGGGAGTTGAACCAGCTGGCATTTAAGGGTCCCTTCCAACTCAAACAATTCTATGATCTTCCTTACTCATAAATGTTGACAGGATATGTGTTGTTCTCT